>WNWU01004250.1:1723-28717 GCA_012654045.1 Ptyas mucosa | reverse complement strand
CTATTATTACTATTTCTTATAATTCTATTATTTCTATTTCTATTTCTATTTCTAGATTTCTATTTCTATTCTTTCTATTTCTATTCTTTCTATTTCTATTTCTATTTCTATTATTTTATTTCTATTTTTATTTTTATTATTTCTACTTCTATTTCTGTTTCTATTTCTGTTATTTCTATTTCTATTATTTCTATTACTATTTCTATTATTTCTATTTCTATTTCTTTTATTTCTATTTCTATTTCTATTTCTATTCTTCCCATTTCTATTCTTTCTATTGCTATTTCTTTTATTTTTATGTCTAGTATTTCTATTTCTATTATTTTATTTCTATTTCTTTTATTTCTATTTCTATTTCTATTATTTCTATTTCTATTTCTTCTATTTCTATTTTTATTATTTCTATTTCTATGTCTAGTATTTCTATTTCTATTATTCTTTTTCTATTATTTCTAGTTCTATTTGTCACTGCGTTCTTGTATTTACCAGCTGAGCTCTCATTTCTGGACTAATAGACTTGCTGTAGATGCTCAGAAGTTCTTATCAGTATCTAACTGCGCATCCTCCACATTCCTTTCTTCCTTCTTCTTAACTTCTTTGTTCTCTTGCTGAGCGGTCCGGCAGGAATGCTTGCCAAGATGTAATTAATTAGCTAGCAAGAGTTATTTTTTTATTTTACTTTTACAATAAAATGAGTTTTCTTAGAAAATACTTCTTCGGGTTTGTTTTCTCAGAGTATGCTTGCAAGGAGAGCCAACGGTCCAACCTCTAATCTGAGGTGTGATTGTCCCAGAGCCAGGATGGGATCAATCAATGCCCTGACACTATTTCTTTTATTTCTACTTTTATTTCTATTATTTGTATTTCTATTATTATTATTTTATTTCTATTTGTTTTATTTCTATTTCTATTATTTGATTTCTATTTCTTTTATTTCTATTTGTTCTATTTCTATTTCTATTATCTCTATTTCAATTATTTCAATTTCTTCTAGTTCCATCTGTCGAGCCCGACATCAGGTCGACATATTTGTCAGAGGGAGAGGTATCCAAGGCCGACTAAAGAATCCAACGCACTAAAGCAGTGATGGCTAACCTTTTTGCTATCGCGTGCCAAAATCGGGGGGAGCGTGGGGGGTCGCAGGTGCATGTGCCCACATCCATAATTCAATGTGCCCCGCCCTCCCGCACATGCGCACGTGACCCCCCACACACTTCCCCCTGCTTTTGGCATGTAATGGCCCAGTGGGCCCATTTTTCCCCCTCCCCAGGCTCCAGAGGCTTTCTAGGAGCCTGGGGAGGGCAACAACAGCCTTCCCCATCCCCCCGGAGGCCGGAAACAGCCAGTTTCCCAACTTCCGGTGGGACCGGAAGGCCTGAAAATCAGTTGGCTGATGCACACTGGAGCTAAGCTAGGGCAACTCGCGTGCCCACCAATATGGCTCCGCGTGCCACCTGTGGCACCCGTGCCATAGGTTCGCCATCACGGCACTAAAGAATCCGCCTCACCAGTCCCAAGTTGCTTACAGACCAGGCACCTACTCGGGGAGGGGACCACCTGGTGCCTTGGGACCAGGGTTTGTCATTGGGAGAAGTTGTCATACGGGGTGCTGATCACCCACCCCAGAAATCGGAGAGGGTGCCTACTAAAGGGCCTCAGCGGCCCCCACTAGGTCGACCACGTACGGACAGGAGGGGTGTTGGTGTGGGAAGAAGAGCAGACCCACCTCAACCATGGCCTCCAGGAATGTGGGTACCTCAGGCAGCTTGGGGCCCTCCTGCCTTGCAGGCAACATTTGATGGAAGTCCAGATCGTGTAGCTCTACTTTTGAGTCAAGTGATAAGCTACCTGGATCGATATGGTCGTTGGTACCCTTCCCAGTGGGCCATGGTTGTGGACATCACGGCAGTCCTGACGTGAGATGTGGCTGATTGGGTGGCCGGTCTCCACAGTAACCACGCTAGGGAACTGGTAGACATAGGCAGGTTCCTGGAGGCTCTTTGTTCCAGATTTGAAGATGAGTCTAGTGTGCAAGTAGTGGAAGGGGACCTCTTCACACTCAAGCAACAGGGTGTGGCTTTTAAGGACTATGTACGTGACTTTCAGAAGGTTGCAGGTTGCCTAGTGTGTTGGCTAGAATGTCTTCTGGTCCATCAGTTCCGTAGGGGCCTGGATCGGGACCTCCGACAAGCCTGTGTGTACCGAGGGTTACCTCCTCGATTGACTGTTTGGTTCAAGGCAGCAATAGAATTAGATGTAGGGCTCAGAGAGTTCAGAGCACGGGGTGAGGGGCCTCCAGGACAGCTAAAAAAGCCAATAGAATGCGGTCAGGGGCCTAGGGAGACCAGACCGAGTGTTATACCAGAGCCTCTGGATAGGGCTAGAAGACCGTTGTTCAGATGCTATAGATGTAATCAGATCGGCCATCGGGCAGCTGAGTGCCCCATGCCAATACCACGAACACAACCCCAAAAACCCACTCCTGGGGGTTTCAGCAAGAGGACGAGTCCGACCAACATCAGAACGGTCACAAGTGACACAGACCCCCAAGGCGGGCATGGAGATACCAGCCAGAGAAGCAGAAGCAACACCTACTGCGGGAAAGTTTCCAGTGGTTTCTGGGGACAGTGACGACGAGGACCCGGAAGACCCAATGGTGAGCGATCCCATTTGTCCTTTTGTGATACCGATTGTACTTAGAAACCCTCGCTCTACTACTGGACTCCAATATGGGGCTCTGGTGGATTCAGAGTGTACCCAATGTCTCATTCGTCGAGCCATAGCAGATGCACTAGAACTTCGAGTGCTGAGACTGAAAACCCTTGTTTCCTTTGAACAGATGGATGGCTCATTGTTGGGAGGGACTCCAGCAACCCAGGTGATGGAAAGTACATACCTGGAGATAGGGGTCCACCGAGAGACTATTCATTTCATCGTGATCGAGAAGATGATCACGCCGATAATATTGGGGCTGGCTTGGCTTGATAAGTGGCAGCCTACCATATGGTGGAAAGGAGGTTACCGGAAATTAAGGTTGTCATTTGTTCCAAATCCACCTGCGGTTGATAGTGTAGGAGATACAGGAAAGGGGTGTGTTTCGATGGTCCCTCAGCCAAACCAGGGATTCCCTAGCACCTATGAGGATCTCGCTGCTGTATTCAGCGAGGAGGAATGTGAGGTGTTACCCCCTCACCGCTCAACAGACTGCGCCATTGAACTGATCCCCAGGGTTAAACTGCTGAAGCCGCGAATGTACTCAATGACACAAAAAGAGCTAGCGGAATTAAGACGGTACATTGATAAGAACTTAGCGAGAGGTTTTATCAAACCGAGTAGATCCCGTATGGCAGCCTCTGTTCTTTTCAGAGAAAAGAAAGACGGGGGGTAAAGTTTATGCGTTGATTTCCGGGGTCTTAATGGAGTCTGTGTGGAGCATCTTTACCCATTGCCATTGATGAAGGACCTCCTAGCAACGTTATCGACTGAGCATATCTTCACGAAATTAGATTTACATGAAGCATCCTACCGGGTGCGCATCACGCCGGGGGATGAGTGGAAGACCACGTTCAACTGTCCCCTAGGGAGTTATCAGTTCCAGGTCATGCTGTTTGGCCTGCAGGGCGCCCCTGCAGTGTTCATGCAATTAATCAACGAGGTCCTGCATGAACATCTGTACACGGGGTGCTCGTTTACCTGAATGCCATATTGATATACACCCGGACCATGGACAAACACACCTGTTTGGTCCACCTAGTGTTAGAAAAACTGCTAGCTGCTAAGCTTTTTGTGAAACTTTCTAAGTGCGAGTTTCACAAAACCAAAATAGATTACCTGGGTTAGAGAATATCAGGAGATGGGATGGAGATGGATCCACGTAAGGTCCAAGCAGTTATGGAATGGCAAGCTCCAAGAACCAGGAAACAACTACAGCGTTTCCTTGGGTTCGCTAACTTTTATCGACAGTTTATCCCCGCCTTTGCCAAAATAGCTTTACCCCTAACTGATCTGTTGCGAACCAAGTCTATAACGTTCAAACCAAGGCCAGGGCAGCTATTGACATGGACAACTGAGTGTCAAACTGTGTTTGAGCAGTTAAAACATCTTTTTGCCCGAGAACCGGTCCTCAAAAACCCAGATCCAACACAAGCGTTCGTAGTACAGGTGGACGCTAGTGATGTGGCTGTGGGGGCGGTACTTCTACAAAAGAACAGACAAGGTCAGTTACAACCATGTGCCTATACCTCCTGAAAATTAAACCCTATGGAGCGAGGTTGGGCTATATGGGAGAAAGAAGCATTTGCTGTACGTTGGGATTTAATGACATGGCGTCACCTTCTCGAAGGGGCACCCCATCCATTTGAGGTGTGGACGGATCATAAGAACCTGGAAGCACTGCAAACACCGAGGCGGTTGTCCCCCAAACAAGTACAGTGGGCACAGTACTTCCACAGGTTCTTGTTCCACCTGAAGTATGTCCCAGCATGGAGAAACTTCCTGGCGGATGCATTGTCACGTATGCCCCAATATAACAGCAAACGAGAGGAAGTGATAGAAGCCCTCATACCACCCAATCAGTCGTCGCACAATGCCTCAGCAGTTATCAAGGCAGATACCTCCTTCCAAATGAAGTAAAGGCGGCTGTACAAAACAATCAGTGGTTAGCACAAAATCAGACTTTAGTAGTTTATAGGGGGTGTTTAGCCTGGAAGGGGGATAAAATGCCAGAATCCCTCCAAATCTCTGTATTACGGAGATGTCATGATTCTAAGTCAGCTGGACATTTTGGGTTTCTAAAAACACTTCATCTTGTCAGACGGCAGTTTTGGTGGCCACGAATGCGTGGCCATATCGAGGACTACGTAAAAGGGTGTCCGACGTGTGCAGCAGCTAAGCCTTGGTCAGGAAAACCCATCGGGTTGTTACAACCAGTAGCCAACCCCAGTAGACCATGGGAGGAGATCGCTATGGATTTAATACTCGATATCCCCCCTAGTAAGGGATATACGGTAATATGGACGGTGGTGGATTTGTTTTCGAAGCAGGCCCATTTTGTGCCCTGTATGGGGCATGACGTTGAACGGACCTGTTTCTTCACCACATCTACCGCCTCCATGGGGTACCTAAACGGATCATATCAGACCGTGGTGTCCAGTTTACCACCAGATTTTGGAGGGACTTTCTACACATGATAGGATCTACCTAAGGGTTGAGTTCTGCTTTTCATCCCAGTACCAATGGGGCGACTGAACGCGCCAATGCCGCAGTGGAACGGTACTTACGGTGTTATGTGTCTTACCAACAGTCAAATTGGTCCGGTCTATTACCGTTCGCTGAGGTGGCCTATACTAACATAACACATCACAGTACGGGCCTCTCCCCCTTTCAAGTAGTATACAGTAGAGAATTCCCAGCTATCCCAGAATTGGACCCCCCGTCGACGAATGTCGACACCCCATCTGGGTGGGCAGAAAAAATCTGCTTAGTATGGCCAACTGTCAAAACAGCCTTACAGAAGGCAGCTGATGAATACAAGGCCTATATAGATAAAAAGAAGGCGGACCCAAAACCCTTCCAGGTGAGGGATCGGGTCTACGTATCTACCAAGTATCTAAAACTCAAGGTACCAAGTCGAAAACTGGGCCCAAAGTACATAGACCCTTTTCTTATTACTCGAGTGATCAATCCTGTTACTGTGGCTCTTAAACTACCCCCTCTTCTGGGTAAAATACATCCTGTGTTTCACAGTAGTTTACTAAAACCCATAACTGTGGAAAGGTCTAGTGATTACTCGGTGCCTCCAGGTCCCGTACACACAGAACAGTACGAAATAGACAAAATTTTAGATTCCAGAATCCGCAGGAGCAAAATCCAATATGTCCTGATTGCGCCATTGAGATCATCCCTGGGGTGAAACTACCTAAACCTAAATTGTATGCCATGATGCCCCGTGAAATGCAAGAAATGCAGAACTACATAGACAAGAACCTACAAAGGGGTTTCATTGATCCAGCCAAACCACGAGTCGCGGCACCGGTCCTTTTCAAAGAGAAGAAAGATGGCTCTATGCGTCTGGTGGTTCATTTTAGAGGGACCAACGCCATCTGCGTACACAACTTATATCCCCTTCCCCTCATGAAGGACATGCTAGCCCACCTGGCCAAAGGAAAAGTTTTCACCAAACTAGACCTCCGTGAAGCCTACTACCGAATACGCATCAGGGATGGAGATGAGTAGAAAACAGCATTCAACTGCCCCCTAGGGAGTTTCCAATTTAAGGTGATGCCATTCGGACTGCAGGGAGCCCCAGCGGTGTTCATGCAGTTGATAAATGAGGTTCTACATGAGCACCTCTACAAAGGGGTTCTCGTCTACCTGGGCGACATTCTCATTTACACGGAAACCTTAGAAGAACACATACCCCTTGTCCGCCAAGTGCTGGAAAAACTGCTGAGGGCGAACCTGTATGTCAAACTGTCAAAATGCGAGTTCCATCAATCATGGCTGGACTACTTAGGCTACCGAGTGTCAAAGGAGGGGATAGAGATGGTCCCAGCCAAAGTACAATCAGTTCTAAAATGGCAACCACCTCGCACCCACAGACAACTGCAAAGCTTCCTGGGGTTCGCAAACTTCTACAGACAATTCATCCTCTCTTTCGCAAGAATTGCCAAACCTCCGATGGACCTCCTAAAGACAGGGAGTCCGGCAACAAAACCCCGCCCAGGTCAACCCCTACAGTGGGACTTGACCTGCCAACGGGCATTCGAAACACTAAAAGAAATGTTTGCAAAAGAACCGGTCTTAAAGCATCCTGACCCTGAACAGCCCTTCGTCATCCAAGCAGACGCCAGCGATGTGGCAGTGGGGGCTGTGCTACTCCAAAAGAACAGCCAAGGGAATCTACAACCTTGTGCCTACACCTCCCGCAAGCTCACCAACACAGAGAGACGATGGGCGGTGTGGGAAAAGGAAGCATTTGCAGTGAGATGGGCGCTGTTGACCTGGCGACACCTGCTAGAAGGAGGCCAGAGACCGTTCGAAGTTTGGACTGATCATAAGAATCTGGAGGCCCTCAGGACCCCACAGAAGTTGTCGCCCAGGCAAGTCCGGTGGGCTCAATACTTCAATCATTTCAACTTCGAGCTGAAGAACATCCCGGGGGGAAGAACTTCCTGGCCAATGCCCTCTCCCGGATGCCTCAATATAACAGTGAGCGGGAGCAGGTGGTGAATGCCATCATCCCCTCTACCCAAGTCGTGGGTCAAGTAGTCACCAGACGGCAACGTCGCAACCAGCATGGCCAACCGGCAAGTGACTTAACGATAAGACTCAAAACTGAAACATTGGCGGACCCCTGGTTTCGAGAAAATCAACATCTCTTGACAAAAAGGGATGACCTAGCATGGAAGGGGACAAAACTCTATGTCCCAGAGACTCTACGCACCCTGATCCTCAAGAGGAGCCACGATGTTAAACCAGCGGGGCATTTCGGCTTCCTAAAGACTCTGCACTTAGTACGAAGACAGTTCTGGTGGCCCCACATGAGAAAAGACGTAGACAGTTATGTAAAATTTGTATCATCTGTGCCACGATGAAAAAATTACCAGGAAAACCTCCCGGACTGCTGCAGCCAGTAGCTGAACCAACAAGACCATGGGAGGAGATTGCAATGGATTTTATAGTAGAACTTCCGAGGAGTGGTGGAAACAGTGATCTGGACTGTAATAGACTTATTCTTCAAACAGGCACATTTTATACCCTGCAGTGGGCTACCTTCAGCCCGCCAGTTGTCCAATCTGTTCCTGAAACACATCTACCGCCTGCATGGAGTACCCAGAAGAATCATCTCCAACAGAGGGGTCCAGTTCACAGCAAAATTCTGGAGGGAATTCCTACGGTCCATAGGGTCATCCCAAGGCCTCAGCTCAGCGTTTCACCCGAGGACCAATGGGGGGGCGGAGAGACTGAATGCCATGATAGAGCAATACCTAAGATGCTACGTCAACTACCAACAGTCTAATTGGGCAGACCTCCTATCTTTTGCGGAGGTCGCGTATAACAATGCTGTCCACAGTAGCATGGGATTAACCCCGTTTAAGATAGTGAGTGGTATTGATTTCGTCCCCATGCCAGAGTACCCAAGAGAGCCCCCTTCCTCAGTCAGCTTGACCGATTGGATGGCAATGTTGAGAGAAACCTAGGAAAACATCAAGAAGGCATTAACCAAGGCGGCACAATCCTATAAGAAACAAGCAGACAAGCACCGAATTCCCCAAAGACCATTTCGAGTGGGAGAGAAGGTCTACCTCTCCACCAAATATTTGAGACTCAGACTCCCGAGCAGGAAATTGGGCCCGAAATTTATAGGACCATTCCCTATAGTAAAAGTAATCAACCCGGTTACAGTACAACTGCAGTTGCCCCGACTACTAGGGAACATACACCCCATTTTCTACAGTAGCCTCCTAAAGCCTGTGGTGGGGTCAACCTTAAGGCTGGTGCCACGTGACCCCCCCCAGGGCCCCTGGTCATTGGGGGCCACACTCACTATGAGGTACAGCGAATTCTCAATTCGAGGTGGCACAGGGGATGCCTCCAATACTTAATTAAGTGGAAGGGTTACCCCTTGTCAGAGGCTTCCTGGGTGAGGAGCACAAACATCCAAGCTGACCGCCTTATAGCCAAATTCCATGCAGATCACCCGAACAAGGTAGGAGGGGGCGGACACACCCTCGGACGGGGTAACGGTACTTAACTTGTTGTTTGTCTTGCAACAGGCCACCCTGGAAAAATGAAGGGGGAGGGGCCGGATGTCAGCACTCCAAGCTGCATTCACTCCATTGCTGACATAAGAAGGAGAAGGTGGGGGCAGCTGGCAAGAGGACGCTTGACTTTTCACCTACTTATTTTCCCTGGAGATACTATCCCCTAGGAGATGGGTTGGGAGGGGGGAAATTCCTTTGAGCTGAAGTAGTAGATTACAGCAGAGTGATTTGGAAAATGGCCAATGAGACGCAGAGGAGTGGGGAAAGGAAAGGGAGGGTTTGGGCCAGGAAGTCAGTGTTGGCTGCAACCAAGTCGGAGTTTCGATTGTTGTGCTTAATAAATGAAAGATTTTTATCAAAGGCTATTTGTTTGAAATGCAATTTATTTGAGACGACACCGAATCCTGACACAATACTTAGGACACTGGAAGGCGTATCCCCTATCACAAGTATCCTGGGTGGTGGCATCAGATGTCCACGCTGCACGTCTGATAAGACGGTTTCATCGCAGATACCCAAAAAAACCAGGGCCTCAAGGGTCTGTGTCTAATGGTATTACTGGTACTAATACTTCTGCTTTCCTCCTTGCAGGTGGACACCTGGTAGAGGACAGCTGCCTGTCGAGCCCTGGTTGGGACTTGCCATTCCTTTACAACCTTACATTGCTTGCTGGGCTTTTTTATTGTCGCACGGACCGGACGAGAGACGAGACGAGATCTATTTCTATTCCTATTATTATTTCTATTTCTAGTATTACTATTTATTTCTATTTCTATGATTTCTATTTCTATGATTTCTATTTCTATTATTAATGGACAAAGCAGAATTTTATTTGAGATTCCAAAATGTGGAGAATGAAAAAGGAGAAAATTTGGCAGATAGTATGATTAATATGCCGGCTGAGGCACTAGAAATCACTAAAGAGAAGATGATGGATGGGGTCAACAAAATTTATCAAGTTTATACCAGATATGCTATGCGCAACAAACTGGCAAGAGAAGTACACATAAGATTTACCAAGAAATCGATTAAAGCACAAATACTTCAGGCAGCTACAGAAAAAACCCTGAAATATAAGGAGAAAGAAGTGGCTGTCTTGAAACAAATACCAAGAAAGACTAGAGAGCTGAGAAGAGAGTACTAATTCTTGACAAAAATCCTGATTCAGAAAGGAGTTAACTATAGATGGCTGGTCCCAGAAGGATTAACTCTCACATGGCAGCTCCAAAGATATAGGTTGAATACAATTGAGAAAGCAAGAGCTTTTTACGATGAATTCCTTAAAGAAAAAGAAGTAGTAATGGAAGTTAAAACACAACCTGCACTAGTTCCAATTACATTCACAGAAGAAGAACTGGCAATGCTTGAATCAACAGAAGGAGCTGTCGGTGGGGTTGTGGAACGTAAGGAACAACGTGAAATAATATCAACTAGAGCAACAAAGCCTACATATAAAGTATGAACATGGAAGAAAGGAAATTAATTTCAATAAATGTAAAATTTATTGAACTAAATTCGGCTATTAAAAGAAGGAAAGTATTTCATAAATTAAAGAAACTAAAATTTGACATAATTTGTTTACAAGAAGTGCATATTAAAAAACAGCATGAACAACTATTGATACAGCCAAAACTTGGAAGAACTTTTTTATCACTATCACAAAGTAAACAGAGAGGAGTTGCTTTATATATCAAAAATGCAATACTGGCGGAGCAAAAATATGCAGACGAAAAAGGTAGAATTCTGATGGTGGAATTAATTGATAATAATATGAAAATTCTTCTAGTAGCAATATATGCTCCAAATGACAATCAAAGAGACTTTTATAGAAAATTACATAATAAAATAATTGAAATGGAATATGATAATATATGTATGATGGGAGATTTTAATGGAATTGTGGATGAAAGCTAGGACTATAAAACACATAAAACAACAAGACATAATAGAAAGACATTACCAAAATCTTTCTTTAAGATGATAGAGGAAACAAATATGAAAGATGTATGGAGGGAGAGAAATGGAAAACATAGACAATATACTTTCTACTCTGATAGACATTCATCTTGGTCCAGATTAGATATGATATGGAAAACAATGGATTTGATGTTGAATATAGAACATGTGGAAATAAAATATAATTTATGGGCAGACCACAATCTGGTGATAGTTATATGGAAAGGGAGGAAAAGAAGATCTAGATGGACTTTAAATACTACAATATTAAAAGAGAAAGACTTTGTACAGAAAATGGAAAGAGAGTTGGACTTTTTCTTTAAAGAAAACAAGAAGGAAGAAACATCAGCACAAAATCGTTGGGATACAATGAAGGCCTATGCTAGAGGATTAATTATAGACTATACAAGGAAAAGAAATGTCAAGAAAAGACAGAACTTTAAACTACTGACTAATGACTATAAAAGATTTCAAAAGGAACTCCAGAAAGGTCCATATAAGAAAGAGATCAAAATTAAAATGGATACAATAAAGCATAAATGGACCTTTTGGAGAAAGAAGAATTAGCCCAAAAAAATAAGAAGCACAAAACAGAATTATTTTGAAAATGTGAATAAACCAGGAAGATGGCTAGCATATAAATTGAAAAAAGAAAGAGAATCAAGAAAAATAATTCAATTAGTTGATGATCAAGAGCAAAGTAAATTTGGAAATAAAGAAATGGGGAAACTAATACAAGAATATTATGGACAACTTTACAAGAAAGAGATGATAGAGGAAGAAAAAGTGGCAAGATATTTACAAGATGCAAAACTACCTAGGATTCCTAAAGATACTGAAGAGATGTTGGAGGGGAGTATAAAAATGATGGAATTAACAGAAGCAATCAAGAAACAGAAGAATGGAAAGGCACCAGGGCCAGATGGTTTACCTGCCGAATATTACAGGATATTACAAGAATCTTTAAGTCTCCCATTATTGGATGTTATGAATGAAGTGATGATAAAGAAGAAAATACCCAAATCATGGACTGAGGCGTATATTACTTTGATACATAAGGAAGATACAAACCCACAACAAATCAAAAATTACAGGCCTATTTCCCTGCTAAATTCAGATTATAAATTTTTTCCTTCAATATTGGCAGAAAGACTCAAGAGATATCTGAATAAGTTTATACATGCAGACCAGAATGGATTTCTCCCAAAAAGACAAATTAGAGATAATGTAAGAATAATTCTGGACACATTGGAATATTATGAAGCACATCCGGAAAAGCAGATGGCTTTGATATTTTTAGATGCACAAAAAGCTTTTGACAACATTAACTGGCAATTTATGATACTTCAAATGGAAGAGATGGGCTTTGGTAGGAAATTTATTCAGGCAATTGAAGGAAAATATTTTAAACAGATGGCAAAAGTAATGATAAATGGGAGAATTGACTGATTCTATCAAAATAGAAAAAGGTACTAGACAAGGATGTCCGCTGTCCCCATTGTTGTTTATATTGACTTTAGAAGTTTTAAATAGAAATATCAGAGAAGATAAAGAGATAAAAGGTATGAAAATACGAAAAGAAGAATATAAATTACAAGCTTTTGCAGATGACCTGGTCTTTATTATTGAAGAACCACTAATAACAATAAATAAACTGACAGAAACTATTGGAGAGTTTGGGAAAGTAGCTGGCTTGAAAATTAATAAAGACAAAACAAAGATAATGACTAAAAATATGTTGAAAAAGCAAAAAGAGGAATTGACGGAGATTTCAAAAATGCAGGTCACAAACAAGGTAAAATATCTGAGGATATATATGACAGCAAGGTGTAGTGCACTTAAAGAAAATAATTATAATAAGCTCAAACAACAAATAGGGCAAGATTTGATGAAATAGGAAATTTGCAGTTATCTTTGATTGGTAGGATCTCAACTATTAAGATGAATATTTTGCCTAGAATTTTGTATTTATTCCAGACAATTCCAATCAAGTTGGGGAAGGAATTCTTTGTAGATTTGAATAAAATGATATTGAAATATATTTGGCAGGGAAAGAAGGCGAGAATAAAGTTAAACTTGTTACAAGATGCTAAAATGAGGGTTGGTTTTGGCCTGCCTAATTTTGAACTATATTATCAAGCAACAAGTTTAATGTGGATTAAAGAATGGATAACTTTAAGAAATACTAGATTATTGAATTTGGAGGGACATGATTTGTTGTTGGGATGGCATGCCTTTTTATGGTATAAAGGAACCAAAATACAGGGGTACTTTAGAAGACATCAGATACGCGAAGCTTTGTGGTTGAATTGGGAGAAGGTTAAAAAACATCATTATTTAAAGATTCCAGTCTGGGTATTGTTCTGTCCCCGTCCCCCCCACACACAAACCCACACAGTCATTCGAGGGTTAAATAATTTACTGAATCCAAAATCTCACCTGCACAGTGTCAGTCTTGTTGAAGCATCAAAAGCAGCACTTTTTGGAATAATTTTGTCCGTCACAGAATCTAAATGGCCACACCCCTCCTTTATATAGACTGTGGGGTGTGGTCCAGTGACTCAGCTTAATCCCTGGCACGCCTCCTCTTCTGCTGGGATCGTTTCGCAAGCCGACGCTGACGTGGATCCAGCCACAACTTGTCTCCCTCATCACTCTCCGACCGATTGGAGACACCTGGCTCCTGGCCAATCTCCTCTCCTTCGGCCGACATCTGAGGAATTGTCAGAGAGGAGGGGCCGGGGGAGGGAGGCCTGGCCGTCTCCTCTCCTTCATGTTTGGAGCCTTCTTCCTCCGATACGATGGGCTCGGGGGTCGGAGCCACAACAGGTATCTACAATTGAAGCTTTTTCATATCCAGTAATATTTAAAGGGGAACAAATTGTTAGATATATTGAGTTATTGGATGAAAAGGGTGAACTTAAGTTGAAGCAAGATCTTTTTTTCTAGGAAAAAAAATCCCTTTAAAAGCTTCTGGAGATCCCAGCAGATTTGCCTGATCGTCAGAAGCTTCTAAAAGCATTTTTTTCTGCAACCTCTTAAGGTTGTTGTTGTTGTTGTTGTTGTTATTATTATTATTATTATTATTATAATTTATTAAATTTATATACCGCCCTACTCCCGAGGGACTCAGGGCGGTGAACAGCCAAAATAAAATACATGTAATACAAATATTAAAAACATTTATGTTAAGTGTAAATGCCTGCCCTCCAAACCTAGTGTTGTAAGGGTTAACTACCCAGGGATCCATTCACCCACTGACCCCTCCTTACCTAGACTCTGCCCCTGGAGTACTTAAGGGTCATCCATGCGGTCTGGGTGGCATTCCAGCTGCAAACCTGTAAGAGAGAAACATTATGTAAATAAAGAAATTGATTATACACATGCCTGTGTATTTCCTTTATTGGGCTTGATCCAAGAACATTCCAACAATTATGGTAGCAGAGGATGGTTGGAAATAGCCCAAACCATACAAAAAGGATGCCATCAAACTCCAAGCTGAATGAAAAAACCGAAAGAGTAAACACTCGAGCATCCAAAAAGAAGATGGAAGAAATGCTAGCTTCAGCAGAAGCAAAGCTGGCAGAAATGCAAAGGAACAAAGAAAGACTCTCCAGCCCTGGCTACTCAAGAGTAACAGAGAGAAGCCTAGACGAAAGAGAGGATGAGTCAGAGGCCGAGCTATGCGAAGAAAAGGAGCTCAAGGAAAAGCTACTAAGCCTAGCCGGCTCAACCTCAACCAAGTCCAGACTCGTCGCGGAACTCCGCAACCTTCTCGATGACTGCGGAGCAGCAACCGGGAAAGAAGACGACAAAACGGAACGCAGCGACAAAAACGTGGTAAGCGATTTAAACCCCTACCACTCACTTATCGATGAAGTCGATCCAAAATTCGTGCGCTCCGCACAGCGGCCATCTTGGATGATGATGTCACCCAAGATGGCCGATCAACCGCCAATCAGATCCCGATGTTTGAAAAATATGGCGGGAAACGAGGCCTACCACTACAAGGCCTACGAATATGACTGCAAGGCCAACAACTACCCAGGACAGATAGCATCGAGTTCGCCTACTGAACTCAAAGTAGAAAAGGCCATGCGTACCATCACCGCAGCTTTCGGAACTAAAATAAAAATAGTAAGTTCCGATGCCGATACCACGGGAGAAAAAGATGTGGCTTCCTACGCGCATAGGGGCAACCACGAAGACCTACTATGGGGGAAAAATACCAGAGCGTGGGCACCACCCCCGTCCTTCCACACCGGAAACCCCCCAACGCCCCCACCAAGCTACACCATGAAGCCGGAGGAAATAAAAGAATACTCACCGTGCCAGGGGACCCATCCAAGACATCCGGGACTGTCGACGGGCATAGGCATCGGCCGGTACTCGATCTTCTACCTCCGGAACGGACCGGACCTTCAGGGCCTTCATCTGAGCCTCGCGGGCCCGCACTGATACCCAGGCGGCGCAACGAGACCCACGACAATCCAGGCGGCGACCCGAACAAACCTCGGCCTCCAAGGACCTCCAAAGATGGAGCCAGAAGTCCAACTCGAGAGGCAGGGCCTTCACCCGGGAGCAGCAGGAACGAGCTCCTTCCACGACGGCGGCAGAGGCAGAATGGCCCAGGAGCATGCGCAGAACAGACCTGCAATGAAAAAAGAACAGACCATAGAAGCAAGTCACTACAGACTGACTCCCTGCATTCCCCTGCCTTATTGTGAGTTCCCTTTGGACCATGGACAGCAACCCTCAATAGGTAATATTACTCACAATACAGGGACACTTCCAAATGACTTTCCCAAACTTAGGATAGATGGATTTAACTTTGTTGAATGGAACCAACAGTTACAGGTTGTCCTCTTAAAGGAACATTTACTATTCTTTATAACTAACCCACCAGAAAAGCCTTGGACTTTTCAGTTAGATTGCATGCATCATAAGGCATACCATTTGTTACTAACCAGTATATCTCTCAGTATGTATCCCAGTATTAGCCACAACTTGACAGTGTCAGAAGTGGTAACCTTTTTGCATAAAATGTTCCATAGCAGAAGTATAGCCACAACCACAAGAATCACCAGGGAATTTTACTCAGCCAAACTTAAGGCAGGAACTCTAATGAGTGAACACATATTGTCACTCAATGCCACCAGAGCTGAGCTAATTCAAAGGGGGGAGAACATAACTGAAGGGAACATGGTGAGCGTGATCATAAATTCATTAGACCACAGCTGGAATGACTTCATCATGCATCTAGACAGTTCCAGCCTAGAACGCATCACCTTAGATATGCTAACCAGTAAACTTATCACAGAAGACAACCTTAGGAGAGATCGATCCCTGAACCACAGAGAACCAAGGATTAGCAAAAGAGTAGAATTCCACAGCAGAAACTACAGTGACATAGAATGTTTTAATTGTGGCTCCAGGGAGCACTATAAAAGAGATTGCCCCAGGAGAATAAGAGACATGAGACATTCCCAATCTAGAGACAGGACAGAAAACAGACACAGAATCCCCGAAAGACAGACAAATGAGAACAGATATAGGCACAGAGATTCACCCAAACCCAGAGACGGAAGGAGATATTGGGATAGTTCCAGGGACAGTCACAAGGGTTCATTATATGGGCTGAGAGAAAGGGACAGCACACTAGAGTATAACAACACGGAAAGTGCGTGGCTCCTAGATTCAGGGGCCACAAACCATACCACTTATAACACAAGATTATTTACAAAATTCACAAAAGAAAAATTCACCATTAAAGTGGCTAACCAAAATAACGTGCTAGTAACCGGAAAAGGCTACATAAACATCCCAGAGATAGGGGAAATAGAGGGGGTATTACTTGTCCCGGAGATACCCTATAACATACTAGCCACATTGAAGCTAAGCAAGGAAACAGGGACAAAGATAACGTTTGAGGAAGGGAAGGTATTTTTGACCAGGGATGAGAGAATCATCGGGAGAACCATAATCAGCGGAGGTTTACCATATTTTCAGCCTAACTGTAGTAACCTCCCCAAGATAAACACCAACACTAGAGACATGATAGACACTGCACCCAACACTGAGGAGATAGTGAAGGTTAATCACGACTCAACACCCAGAGATCCAGACATAAAACAAACATTAGAAAAGGAGAAGCCATCGTTAGGCAAACCAATCCACGATGAGTGTGCGCATTTATTGCATAGAAAATTGGGTCATAGCAGTTTTCCAGTTGTACAAAAAGTGGTCAATTGTTCTGATGGATTAAAGGTTAAAAATTGCAAAAATTATTTAGAGTGTTCGGTGTGCAAATGTTCCAAATTGAAAATCAAAGCCAAACCAAAGAAATCAGAACGCACCACAAATTCCATATTTCAAATGGTACAAATGGACTTAGTGGGGCCCTTAAGGCCATCCATCAAATATAAGAAAAGGTTCTTCCTGACTATCGTAGATGACTTCAGTCGCTACGGTTATGTGTACACACTCAAACACAAACATGAGGTGTTCCAGAAGTTTAAAGAATTTCACAAAAAGATAGAACTGCAACATAATATTAAAATCAAACAAATAATGACAGACCGAGGGTCTGAGTTTATGTCTAAAGCATTTTCAAATTGGCTCAGGGCGCAAGGGATGCTGCGCTTTACGTCGGCCCCCTTTTCGCCGTTTCAAAATGGAGTAGTAGAAAAAAAGAACAGAACCCTACAGACAATGATGAGATGTGTGCTAGAGGATGCAGGGTTAGGACAACACTACTGGTCAGAAGCCATTTTATATTCAAATTACACACTAAATAGGTTATGGTGTAGCGTAATAGATAAGACACCATACGAGGTCATGTATAATAGGAAGCCTAAGATAGCACACCTTCACATATTCGGTGTCACCGCTGATGTTCATATCCCCAAACAGATATGCAGAAAGGGAGACAAAGTTTCCAGGCGATTAAGATTTATGGGGTATGAACCGGGCACCAAGGGTTTTAGATTCATCGACAGCAATAACAATTTCATAGTGTCACGCACTGCAGTATTTCATGAAAATTCTAATTGGTCCAAGATACACCTAAATGAACTAACCACAGAAGGGGAAAACCTTAGCTGTACCCAAAACAAAACACCACAGAGCACAGTAGGAAACGATGATATAGAAACCATAAAACAAAAGGACCATAGGGTAAAAATCAAAGAGTGGAAAGAGGGACATCCGGATTTAAAAGTAGAGACACTCACAGAAAAGGAAGCCAGGTACCTTCACGATACGGAAACTACACCAGACAGACCAGTTAGGACTTCTAGAAATAAAACACCCAAGAGACTAGAGGACTATGTACTATCTCTCCACGCTAACCAAGTAACTCCCAATAATTATGAAGAAGTTCTCAATTTACCCATTAACGAGAGGGAAAAGTGGGAGCAGGCGATGGAGAAAGAGATGAACAGTCTATGTGAGCTAAAGGTATACACACCTGCAGAAGCCCCCAGTGATAAAACCACAATAGGCACTAGGTGGATCTACAAAATAAAGTCCCTAGAAGGAGGTAAAACATTGTACAAGGCTAGATTGGTAGCCCAGGGGTTTGCCCAGCGGTTCCCGGACGATTACACAGACACATATTCCCCCACTGTCAGGGCAGAAAGCGTAAAGTGTGCATTGGTGATAGCATCAATCCTAAACTTAAAGGTACACCAATTCGATGTGCAGACAGCGTATCTCCACGCTGATCTAGACAAAGAAATTTATGTTAGAGCACCGCATAGTAAAAACACACATAAAGGGGAAACCTGGTTATTGAACAAGAGTTTATATGGGTTAAAACAGTC
This sequence comes from Ptyas mucosa, assembly GCA_012654045.1. Taxonomy (NCBI): domain Eukaryota; kingdom Metazoa; phylum Chordata; class Lepidosauria; order Squamata; family Colubridae; genus Ptyas; species Ptyas mucosa. Next base: position 10,173 of record WNWU01004250.1, on the reverse strand, counting down.
TGGAAAGAGGTGGTATGAGTGCTTATCAAAAACACTAAGGTCAATGGGTTTTGAAGCCACCTCTGCCGACAATTGTTTCTTCACCAAAAGGTTGGCTAACTCCATAGAATACGTTCTGGTATATGTTGATGACATTCTATATGTTGGTGACCAAGATCATAAATGCGAAGCATTCGCTAAAGAATTGGGAAAGCACTTCACCTTAAAGGTGCTGGGGAAGGTTGACAAATACCTGGGAGTGCAAATTACCAAAACCGACAAAGGCTTCAGACTGTCACAGAGGGAAAAGATAGTGGAACTGCTACATAAATGTTACATGTTTGATGCCAAACCCTGTGAAACCCCCATGACTCCCGACTTCCTGAAAAACATGTATGATGAGTCGGAACCATTCAATGATAATACTCTGTACAGGTCCATAATAGGTTCCTTACTGTATATAGCAAATTGGACGAGGCCTGACATAGCATTAACCGTCAACCTACTGTCAAGGCATGTCGGCAAGCCCACTAATTATCATTGGGATGCCATAAAAAGGGTACTTAGATACTTGAAGCATAGTACGGAAGCATACCTATGTCTAGAACCAGAGACATCCAGTAAGCCAGTTCTTTCATGTTATGCAGACGCAGATTGGGCTGGGGACGTGAAATGTAGAAAAAGTACATCCGGGTACATATTTTTTTTGAACAGCAGCCCTGTACACTGGTACACTGGTAAGCAGAACCTAGTAGCCACATCGACTACAGAAGCCAAATATATATGCTTATCTAAAGCTGCAAATAATCTGGTATGGTTCGATGACTTGCTATCCAGCATCTGGGCCGAACCCACATACCCTATCTATATACATGAAGATAATAAGGCAGCTATCGAAATTTCTAAAGCTGATGCCGTGGGTCAAAGGTCGAGACACATTGATATAAAACACAAACACGTCAGGCAACTTTCCAACATGGGTTTTATTAAAGTATTTCATTGTGATACAGAAGAACAAACTGCTGACATCTTAACCAAACCTCTGTTAAACAAACAACATAATTACTTAACATCAAAACTAGGTGTCATATTGCATAAACCGATAACCCATGATCAATCCATTTGTGGTCTTACAGTCAGGCATCTAGAGGGGGATTTGTTAAGTGTAAATGCCTGCCCTCCAAACCTAGTGTTGTAAGGGTTAACTACCCAGGGATCCATTCACCCACTGACCCCTCCTTACCTAGACTCCGCCCCTGGAGTACTTAAGGGTCATCCATGCGGTCTGGGTGGCATTCCAGCTGCAAACCTGTAAGAGAGAAACATTATGTAAATAAAGAAATTGATTATACACATGCCTGTGTATTTCCTTTATTGGGCTCGATCCAAGAACATTCCAACAATTTAAAATATATTAAATATTATGGCCCCAAACGACAAATTAAAACCAATTTTAAAACCCAATTTAAAATTTAAAACAATTTAAAAGAGGTTAGGCCAGGCCAGCCTGCTGGAAAAGGAACGTTTTAAGAGCACGGCGGAAAGCGCGCAGATCTGGAATGTTCCGTATCTCTGGAAAAAGCTCGTTCCAAATGGTAGGTGCCCCCACAGAGAAGGCTCTCCCCCTGTGGGCCGCCAGCCGACATTGTTTGGCCGACGGCACTCTGAGAAGTCCCTCTCTATGGGAGCGTACTGGTCTGTGAGAGGCTACTGGTGGCAGAAGGCGGTCTCGTAGGTACCCTGGTCCTAAGCCATGGAGTGCTCTAAAGGTGGTAACCAAAACCTTGAAGTGCACCCGGAAGACCACCGGGAGCCAGTGCAGCTCGTGCAGGAGGGGTGTCACATGGGAGCGCCACGTCGCTCCCATAACCACCCGCGCGGCCACATTCAGGACCAGCAGGAGCCTCCGGATGCTCCTCAAGGGAAGCCCCATGTAGAGAGCATTGCAGTAGTCTAGGCGGGAAGTGACAAGGGCATGAGTGACCGTGTTTAACGAGTCCCGATCCAGAAAGGGACGCAACTGGCGAATCAGGCGGACCTGATAAAAGGCCCTCCCAGCCACAGCCATCAAGTGCTCTTCTAAAGACAGCTGTGAGTCCAGGAGGACACCCAAGTTGCGAGCCCTCTCTGTGGGGGCCAACAACTCGCCCCCAATAGTCAGTGATGGCGCCAACTGACTATACCGGGATGTCGGAAACCACAGCCACTCGGTCTTGGATGGGTTGAGCCTGAGTCTGTTCCTCCCCATCCAGATCCGCACAGCCTCCACGCACCAGGACATCACTTCAAGGGCATCATTGGGGTGATCCAGGGTGGAGATGTAAAGCTGAGTGTCATCAGCGTACAGATGGTACTTCAACCCAAAACCACGGATGATCTCGCCCACTGGCTTCACATAAATGTTGAACAAAAGGGGCGAGAGGATTGACCCTTGTGGCACCCCACATACAAGGGGCCTCGGGGTCAACCTCTGCCCCCCTGTCAACACAGACTGCGACCGGTCGGAGAGAAAGGAGGAGAACCACCATAACACGGTGCCTCCCACTCCTAACTCTTCCAACCGGTGCAGCATGATACCATGGTTGATGGTATCAAAAGCCGCTAAGAGGTCTAATAGGAGCAGGACAGAAGAACAGCCCCTGTCCCGGGTCCTCCAGAGATCATCAACCAACGCGACCAATGCCGTCTCCGTGCTGGACCCAGGCCTGAAGCCAGACTGGAATGGATCTAGATAAGCCGATTCCTCCAGGTACTGAGGGAGCTGTCGCGCAACCACACTCTCAACAACCTTCGCAATAAAGTGAAGGTTGGAGACTGGACGATAATTAGACAACACTGCCGGGTCCAGGGAAGGCTTCTTGAGGAGCGGTCTCACCACCGCCTCTTTCAAGGCGGCGGGAAAGACACCCTCACTCAAGGAAACATTTATTAAGGTTGTAGAAATAATGTTTTTAAAATGAGCCTTGGTGGAGCAGCGGACTAAAGTGCTGTTAAGTAGCACTTAGCTGCCAGCTGCCTGCAATTACTACGAGTTCAAATCTCACCAGGCTCAAGGTTGTCTCAGCCTTCCATCCTTCCGAGGTAGGTAAAATGAGGACCCGGATTGTGGGGGCAATAAGCTGACTTTGTATAAAAAAGAACACCGCTTGGGGGGGGGGCGAAAGCCCTACTAAGCAGGTATATACAAAAGTATGAAGGCTATTGCTTAACGCATTGTAAGCCGCCCTGAGTCTCCGGAGAAGGGTGGCATATAAATCAAACCAATAAATAAATAAATAAATAAAAGTTAAAAAAAAGTTGGCCACGCCCACCCATTCACATTACCCCCTGAAGCCATGCCCACAAAATAAGCCACGCCCACAGAACCGGTACTAAAAAATTTTAGAACCCACCCCTGTCCCACACCAATAACAATGCATTTCTTATGTAGTGTCTCTGAAAGTACGTGTCAGCGCTCTAAATCCTTCTTGCTCCATCGCTGACATGAAGGAAAAAAAGTTTAGTAGTGGCAGTTTGAATTTTAGCAGCTTGGCTTCTCACCCAGTTTCTTCTGGCAGATAACATCACCTAGGTGATGGAGGGAGGGGGGACATTCCTGTGGTTTGAAGCAGCCGGGATGGATGACTGATTTGGAAGATGGCCAATGAGACACTGGGGGTTTGAGGAATGGAAAGGGAGGGGTTTGGGATCAAAGAGTCAGTTTCGGCTGCATATGAGTTCAGGACAGATCGTTATTTTTTCAATAAATGGAAGATTTCATTAAAGACTTTGCGTTTGAGAATGAAATTTATTTGAGATAACGTCGGAACCTGACAGACAGCCGAAACTCCTTTCCAAGCCAGGCTGGCTGACCTCCAAGCCTCGGGCTCCCTCCCTGACGTATGGAGTGCAGTCCGGATGCCATGGCAGAAAGTAATTTGTCCCAGGAAAGTTTACTTCAAGCAACTGGAAAAGAGCCAGTCTTGACTCCAGCCAGCTTGGATACCTCGGGGCCTCATCCCCTCCCTCCCCCAACGAAGCTGCAAGACAGCCAAGGTCGGACGACCATGACGCAAGCCAAAAAGGAGGGAGATAAGTATCGGGGGCTCTTGCCAAAATCTGCAGAGGCTGAATTTCCCTTCCCAAATGTTCAGGGAAAGGGGAAACCCCTAAGTGAGTTGGGGAGGGTGGATTGGCTATTGGACTGGCAGCAGGCCAGGCACCAAAAAGCTTCAGGGAAGCCACTCCAGTGCCCCATAGATGAATTGAAGGAGAAATTTGACCGTGCCACCCTTCTGGAGGAGGAGCCATCATGCAGGCCCAAGGAGAAGGGGGGACTAGTCAAGCCTGCCGAACTGAGACGCTCTAGGTGGAGGCACAGCCCTTCCCCCCCCGATGGCAGAAGGAGAGAAAGCCCAAAACCGCATCCATGGGCTCCTCCCTTGCACAGCAAGCAAAGCCGTTGGGACAGGACACCACCTCCCTACCCTAGAATGAGAGGAGAGGAAGAGGATCAGTGGCACCAAGAGCAGGCTTACAGAGCCCCGCACTGGGAGGATAGAGCAGCGAGGGAGGACTCACCCTGCTTCAGAGGGAAGTTCGATGGCGACCCAGACCAGCTAGCGCAATTCCTCGATACAGCTGAAATCTACATCAAACGTTACGGGCACCTCTATCCATTTCAAAGAGCCCTAGTCAGTGCCATTTCAGAGGGGTTGGAGGGAGAAGCAAGAAGATGGTCAGCAGCCCTCTACAAGAACAGGGCCCCCCAACTGCAAAACGCAGATGGGTTCTTACAACTATTGCAAACCCGGTTCGAAGAGGCAGAAGAGGACCCCTATGTGGAAGACGAGCTCAGGAACCTAATGCAGAAGGGGAAGCCTATCCGGTAACATATCGGTGAGTTCAGGAGAGTCATTGGGACCCTACCTCCCTTGCCAGAGCGACTACTGGTGTATTTTTTTAGAATGAGCCTAGATAAGAGAATTGCCCAAGTGACCACTTATCGAGACATCCCTAACCGACTCTCTGAATGGTTCCGAGTAGCGATAAAAGTCGACAGGGGACTGCGGGCCAACGACATGTCAAAGCAGCCAGATAGTAGGGAGAGAGGCCAACCTGACCAGGGACCACCCGGCAGACAAGGAACCGCAGCACCACAACCCACCCAGAGACCAGTCATCCCACGGAGCCCGCTGAGGTGCTACAGGTGCGGGGGGGATCGGTCATCTGGCAGCAGCGTGTGGAACCCCGAGACCGAGGCCACACCCGCCACCCAGGGCATGACCGGAACGAGGACCCAAACGCTCCACCAACGCGCCACAGAAAGCCCCCCAGGGTCCAGAGGTCTTTGCCCACCTGACCGAAGCAAGAGGGGCCCCAGATGAGGGAAATCAATCCCCTGAGTCGTATGACAGCGAGGACGAGGGTGAAGACGACCCAATGGTGAGTGGACCCATCCACCCCTTTCTTTTCCCCATACGCCTAACAGCCCCAAAAACAGGGACCCAAGGAACTTTCCAAGCCCTAATAGATTCAGGCTGCACGAGGTGCCTGATTAACTTACCCACAGTCCTAAAGTTGGGAATCCCTGCAAAAAGGCTCAACCACCCAATACGATTTGAACAAGTGGATGGATCCCTAGTGTGTGGGGGGGGGGGCTTACACCACACACTTGACCAAGCCAGTGAGACTGGAGCTAGCAGACCACTGGGAAACGGTTCGGTTCATAATAGCCCCCAAAATGACCGACCCGGTCATACTGGGACTCTCGTGGCTAGACAAATGGGGCCCAATCATCTGGTGGCAAGGGGGGACCCGCAGACTGAGGATTGCAAAGGGCCCCCAACCCCTCCCGCTCCAACCAGGGGAGATACCCACCACACAGGGGCCCCAATCTTCCCCACCCCAGCAAAGGAAGACGCCGCCAATGCAAGGGCCCCTCCCTAAGGGTACAACAGAGCAACTGGCGGCCGCATCCGACAGCTTCGATGACACAGAACAGATCCCCGAAGAGTACCAACACCTTGCAGAGGTGAGGCCGATTGCGCCATTGAGATCATCCCTGGAGCGAAATTACCTAAGCCTAAACTATATGCCATGACGCCCCGCGAAATGCAAGAAATGTGGAACTACATAGACAAGAACCTACAAAGGGGTTTCATTGAGCCAGCTAAACCACGGGTCGCGGCACCGGTCCTTTTTAAAGAGAAGAAAGACGGCTCTATGCGTCTGGTGGTTCATTTTAGAGGGATCAACGCTGTCTGCGTACACAACTTATATCACCTTCCCCTCATGAAAGACATGCTAGCCCACCTGGCCAAAGGTAAAGTTTTCACCAAACTAGACCTCCGAGAAGCCTACTACCGAATACGCATCAGGGAAGGGGATGAGTGGAAAACAGCATTCAACTGCCCCCCTAGGGAGTTTCCAATTTAAAGTGATGCCTTTTGGACTGCAGGGAGCCCCGGCGGTGTTCACGCAGCTGATAAATGAAGTCCTACATGACCACCTCTACAAAGGGGTTCTCGTCTACCTGACCGACATTCTCATTTACACGGAAACCTTAGATGAACACTTACCCCTCGTCCGCCAAGTATTGGAGAAACTGCTGAGGGCGAACCTGTATGTCAAACTGTCAAAATGCGAGTTCCACCAATCACGCCTAGACTACTTAGGTTACCGAATATCAAACGAGGGGGTAGAGATGGATCCAGCCAAAGTACAATCAGTTCTACAATGGCAACCCCCTCGCACCCACAGACAACTGCAAAGCTTTTTAGGGTTCGCGAACTTCTACAGACAATTCATCCCCTCGTTTGCAAGAATTGCCAAACCTCTGACGGACCTCCTAAAGACAGGGAGTCCTGCAACTAAGCCCCGCCCGGGACAACCCCTACAGTGGGACCTGACCTGCCAGCAGGCATTCGAAACACTGAAAGAGATGTTTGCAAAAGAACCTGTCTTAAAGCATCCTGACCCCAAACAGCCCTTCGTCATCCAAGCAGATGCCAGTGATGTGGCAGTAGGGGCCGTGCTGCTCCAAAAGAAAGGCCAAGGGAACCTACAACCTTGTGCCTACACCTCCCGAAAGCTCACTGACACAGAGAGGTGATGGGTGGCATGGGAGAAGAAAGCATTCACGGTGAGATGGGCGCTGCTGACCTGGTGACACCTACTAGAGGGAGGCCAGAGACTGTTCGAAGTTTGGACTGATCACAAGAATCTGGAGGCGCTTAGAACCCCATGGAAGTTGTCGCCCAGGCAAATCTGCTGGGCGCAATACTTCAATCGCTTCAACTTCGAGCTTAAGCACATCCCAGGGGGGAAGAACTTTCTGGCCGATGCACTCTCCTGGATGCCCCAATATAACAGTGAGCGGGAGCAGGTAGTGAACGCCATCATCCCCTCTGCCCAAGTCGTGGGTCAGGTGGTCACCAGACGGCAATGGCGTGACCAACAGAGCCAACTTGCAAGCGACATAAGGACAAGGCTCAAAACTGAAACAGCAGCGGACCCCTGGTTCCGAGACAATCAACATCTCTTGACAAAAAGGGATGACCTAGCATGGAAGGGGACAAAGCTCTATGTCCCACAGACCCTACGCACCCTGATCCTCAAGAGGAGCCATGACGTTAAACCAGCGGGACATTTCGGTTTCCTAAAGACTCTGCACTTAGTACAAAGACAGTTCTGGTGGCCCCACATGAGAAAGTTACAGTACAACTGCAGTTGCCCCGGCTTCTAGGGAAGATACAGTTGCAAGAAAAAGTATGTGAACCCCTTGGGAGTACGTGGAGTTTTGCATGAATTGGTCATAAAATGTGCTCTGAACTTCATCTAAGTCACAACAATAAAAGAACACAGTCTGCTTAAAATAATACTACACAAACATTAGATGTTGCCATGGTTTAATTAAACATAACATGTAAACATTCACAGTGCAGGGAGGAAAAAGTATGTGAGCCCCTAGCCTAATGACTTCTCCAAGAGCTAATTGGAGCCAGGAGTGAGCCAACCTTGACTCCAATCAGTGTGATGATATTGGATGTGTTACTGACTGCTGTCCTGCCCTTTAAAAACACACACCTGTTTTGGGTTTACTGGTTTCAAGAAGCACTGTCTGATGTGAACCATGCCTCGCAGAAAAGAGCTCTCAGAAGACCTACGATCAAGAATTGTTGACTTGCATGAAGCTGGAAAGGGTTACAAAAGTATCTCCAAAAGCCTTGATGTTCATGTGTCCACGGTAAGACAGACTGCCTTCAAATGGAGAAAGTTTAGCACTATTGCTACTCTCCCTAGGCGTGGTCATCCTGTAAAAATGACTGCAAGAGCACAGCGCAGAATGCTTCATGAGGTAAAAAGAATCCTAGAGTGTCAGCTAAAGTCCTACAGAAATCTCTGGCACATGCTAACATTTTTGTTGACACATCTACAATAAGAAAAACATTAAACAAGAATGGAGTACATGGGAGGACACCACGGAGGAA
>WNWU01004245.1:2394-12491 GCA_012654045.1 Ptyas mucosa | reverse complement strand
TCAGAAGGAGCTTGGGGAGATACCTGACTCCCTTGTCCACAGTCCGGCCGAGACCCTGGTGGCTGCCTGGAATAGGGCAGCGTCTGGGGCATTGGACCGGATTGTGCCTTTGCGACCTCTCAATGGAAGTGGATCTAGGAAAGCTCCTTGATTTACTGAGGAGCTCCGGGAGATGAAGCGCCAGAAGAGACGTCTAGAGCGACGCTGCAGGACCAGTAAATCTGAATCTGACCGAACACTCTTGAGAGCCTTTCTTAGGACTTATTTAGTGGCAATACGGGCGGCAATATGCTCGCATTTTTCTGCACTTATTGCATCCGCAGATTCTTGCCCAGCCACCCTATTTAGGGTGACTCGCTCCCTCCTTAATGTAGGGGGAGCGGAGGAGCCCTTGCAGGGTAGAGCTGAGGAGTTTGTGCAGTTTCTGTCAGATAAAGTCGCTCAGATTTGGATGGACCAGGACTCTGATTGGGCAATACCGACAGAGATGACAGGGGCGGGTCTTAGTCCTATTGTGTGAGATGAGTTTGAGCCAGTGACTCCTGAGGAAATGGACAAGGCTGTAGGTGCAATGAGCTCCTCCACCTGTTTGTTAGACCCATGCCCCTCCTGGCTAGTTTCGGCCAGCAGGGAGGTGACACGAGGCTGGCTCCAGGCTTTAGTTAACGTGTCCTTGAGGGAGGGGTCCTTCCCGCAACCATTAAAGGAAGCAGTTGTAAGGCCCCTCCTCAAGAAGCCTTCCCTGGATCCAGCAGAACTAAAGAACTTTCGGCCAGTCTCCAACCTACCCTTTGTGGGAAAGGTTGTAGAGAAAGTGCTGGCACTTCAGCTCCTGCGGTCATTGGATGAAACGGATTATCTAGATTCTTTTCAGTCTGGCTTCAGGCCTGGCTACAGCACAGAAACTGCCTTGGTCACACTGATGGATGATCTCTGGCGAGCCCGAGATGGGGGTCATTCCTCTATCTTGGTGCTACTTGACCTCTCAGCAGCTTTCGATATCATTGACCATGGTATCCTTCTGGGACGACTAAGGGAGTTGGGAGTGGGAGGCACCGTGTTACGGTGGTTCTCCTCCTATCTCTCTGGTCGGTCACAGTCAGTGTTGGTAGGAGGACAGAGGTCGACCCCTAGGCCCCTCATTTGCAGGGTGCCTCAGGGCTCGGTCCTCTCTCCCCTCCTATTTAACATCTACATGAAGCTGCTGGGTGAAATCATCCGACGATACAGGGTGGGATATCAGCAATATGCTGATGATACCCAGCTGTATATCTCCACCCCACGTCAGTTCAGTGATGCAGTGGATGTGATGTGACGGTGCCTGGAGGCTGTGAGGGTCTGGATGGGAGTCAACAGGCTCAGACTTAACCCAGACAAGACCGAATGGCTGTGGGTATTGCCTCCTAAAGACTATGTCGATTGTCCATCTTTGGTCCTGGTGGGGGAGAAATTGTCCCCCTCAGAACGGGCTCTCAATTTGGGTGTCCTTCTAGACTCACAGCTAAGATTAGAGCAACATCTAGCAGCTGTGGCTAGGGGGACTTTTGCACAGGTTTGCCTGGTGCACCAACTGCGACCCTACTTAGATCAGGAGGCTCTCCTCACAGTCACTCATGCCCTTGTCACCTCACGGTTGGATTATTGCAATGCGCTCTACATATAATAATTTACACTTCAGCCCTAACTTACACCGTTCCCTGCAGCCCAGGGGGCCAAATGAGCAATTGGGAGAACAAAGGAATGCTCAAGGAAGAGATAACGCTAATTGGGAGGCTTCTATTTTTTTGCAGGGCAACAAGGAATACACAAACCTAAACTAGGAGGCCAGAATTGGGTACTAAGCTGATGTCTCTGAGGGTATAAAAAGGATGCCATATCTTCCCCAAGGTGTGACTATCTCCTCACATGCATTGTATCTGTATGTTCTGGATATAGTCCCACCCAGTATTTTGTTTTTGGCCATAAATAAAATCTGCTTCTTTTTGCAAACCTTGTCTTTTTGGCATTCTGGTGACTCAAGTACATTTTGGGACCTTACACTTTCATTATCCTTTGATTCATGGTCCATCTCTTTTTTCTTTTTTCTTCCCCTTTCCATTTAACTATTAATGGATTATGATCTGCCCAAGTATTCGGTTTTATTTCTATTTCCTCTACATTTTTTCCTGTTTCTGGATCCATCCAGGCCATGTCTATCCGGGACCATGAGTTGTGTGGGTTGGAAAAATATGTATATTGATTTTTTTTTAAACAAAAGGGTTTTTTTTATAATTCAAACAGCCAAACATTACATAATAAATTGTCATTCATCATTTTATCCCCACCCAAAACCCCCCTCCCCAATTCCCCCCCCCGACTTCCCAGAGCAAAAACAGGATATAACATTTAACCAATATAGACTAAAATATGCTAACTATTACAGAATTCAAAACTCTCTCACACTTGCTAACTCCCCTTTTAAAAATTATACATCAACCTTCCTTTTATAAATTCTCTTATCGCATTTCAGATTTATAAAAAAATATTTTAAACATTTTAATCCCTTAGCAAAATATTTTCCAAAATATAAATTTCAAAGCTTTCAAAAAGTTATCCGTTAAGCTTTAAATTATCCACCTTTAATACTATAAACCTATCATAAAATATAAAAGTTGTATATATAAAAAATCCCAAAATATGACCAGTCTGTCTTTCTCTCTATATTCTTTGCCTTTAAACTTCTATACCTTAAAACTACCATAAAATTCTAAAGTTATCCAACTTTAATTAAATCTTTTAAAATCATAAGGCAATCCAAAATATGACCAGTCTTTAGTTCTTCATATATTTTCCCCCTTCAGCGTTACTCCTCCCCCTACTCCAACTTTAATTAAATTCTTTTACTTGATAAAACAAGCTCCAAATTATGGCCAGTCTCTCTTTCTTTCTATATTTTTTCCAGTCCTTCTCCAATAAAATCTCCTTCAACATTGCTCCTCCTTCTGCTCTTATTTTCGAGAATTTTTTAATTTGAAATTGTAGATAATATGTCTTAGGAATTTGTTCTCTTCTTGGGGTTATTTGCTTTATTTTGAAGCCCCCATTTCGAAGACTCCTGCATTTGTAATCCATCGGTTCATTCCTTATATATCGGTTCTGTCTATAAAGCCAAACCTTGTCATAGCTATCAAACTGCAGTAAAAAGTCCTCTTGCTGTTTTTCAGTTAATTGAGTGGAAGCCTCTTCCAAAACTTGTGACTCTGATGTAATAACCTCCATTTTAGCCTCAACAATGTCTCTTTTACCTTCCACAAACACATTACCCGGGTTGATCTCTTCCTGTTCTACAGCCAGCAAAACATCCCCCAATTTATAATCTTGAATAGCTCTGTTAATTGTCTGTCTTATCTCAGCAGTAAAAGCTTTTACGAAGTCTTTTACGTCTTTCACAATCATCACTTGTAAGTTTGCTGACTCCTGTAATCCTTCTTTAAGTTCAGCCATTTTTCAATTGTCCTTTTTATATTTGTATTAATTCCACTATCAGGTCATTAACTTATTTCCAGACAAATTAAAGATATAAGTCAATTAAAGTCAATCCACAGTCTTTTCCATTCGACTTCCACTTTAAATCTTTTTCTTAAATAACCTGATAGCTTGTTGCCAATGTTAACAAGGACTTTCACTTTTAGGTTTCAGTTTTCACGCCAAAGGGCGCCATCTTTTTCTTTTTTGTTTCTTAAAATGGAGCATAAAATACCTGCATTTTTAGTCTTCTGAGTCAGCTCTGCCAGCATTCAAATTCAAAAATCTGAATTCTTTTTAATCCTTTTTGTTTCTTGCTGGGGTGGATGCGACGCTTCGGTCTGCTTTGTAGCAGACTCGTCCCAGCTCCGGAGATTTGAAGGGCTTTCAGGGAGCTCTCACCCTGCAAGCCCCAGGCTAAAAAAAAAAAAGCCTGGGGGTCTAGGGAGCTCTACCCAGACTCTTCTACTCTTCTCTCCCCCTTTTCCCTGGGGGAGAGTTTTGAAGCCGCTAGACAGGCGATTTTCGCTGTTCTAGCGGCTAAACGGAGACACGGGTCTGGAGCTCTTGAACAGAGCTCCGTTGGCGGTGCGCGGAGCCACCGGCTATATTGATTTTTTTTTTGTGGGTTAATTTCTCTCCAAATATCTTTCAAACTTAGCTCTCAAGTCATTTCAAAGAAAGTCTTTGGTAATGTTCTCCTTTCATAATTTTTTAAACTTCCTGTTTTATAGTCTTCTTTTGGATCAACCACCGCGTTGAAATCTCCTAATAAGCATACGTTATCTATTTCCAATTCTATAATTTGTTTATGTAATTTGCTGTAATATTCTTTCTGTTGAGTGTTTGGTGCATATATGACTGCAATTAATGTTCTTTTTTGTTTTATTAATACCTCAATCAATAACGTTCTTCCCTCTTTGTCCTCATGTGTTTGTTTGGGTTTTAACCGGTCTTTTATATAAACTGCGATTCCTCTTTTTCTTACTTCAGATAGGGCCAGAAATAATTTACCTAATTTGGGGACTTCCAGAAGATTACCTTCCCTTTTTTTCATATGGACCTCCTGTAAACATATAATGTTTGTGTTTTGTTTTTGGAGTTTAGCAATTACTTGTCTTCTTTTTATCGGTGAATTTAATCCATTTATGTTGACCGAAAGTAATGTCACTTCTTACTCCATTCCACTACTTATTTGTTGCCCTTACTTCCCTCCTTTGTCTCGTTTCCCTTTGCTTTCTTGTTCTCGTTCCTTCTCTTTCCTGAGTCTCAATATCACTTCTCTCTCTCGTATCTTGTTCCAGTTCCTTTTCCTCTAGCTGTTGTTCCTCTTGACTTTGGGTTTCCAGTTCTTCTCTACTGTCTGATTCTTCCTCTGTATATCGTGTATAGAATTCCTGGGCTTTTCTATTGTATCTATTCTTATTTTCTTATCCTGCCATGTTCTTATCCTGCCATGTTATTAGCAGTCCTTCTGGTATCAGCCAGTGAAACATTATTTTGTTTTTTATTAATTGTGTGGTAAGGAACTGGTAGTCTCTACATTTCTCTCTAATTCTCTTTGGTATCTGTTTGAGGGTTATGACCTCTCTTCCTTTGTAAATCAACTGGTCATCCCTCGTTCTTCTATAAACTTCATCCCTGACCGCTCTTTTCGCAAACCTTATGTGTATCTGTTACAGTAAAATGATGGATCTAGCCCAATAACTTACATACACCAAATTAATGAATCCAAAGTATTTATTCAAGCATTTCTTTCTCATTGCAGGACACCAGCTGGAACAACATCTGGACTGCAGGACATCAGCTTATATACTCCAGAGGCGGAGCCAAGGTAAGGAGGGGCTGAGGGGAGAAGGTGAGTGGGAGTGGACCAGGTTAACCCTTACTTTCCCACGCTGCCTGGCACGTGGGATATATATTAGGCATTTATTTATGACAAAACCCCCTCTAAATGCCTAACAATGATTAGTATACAAGTTGTCATAAATAAAATTGTGTTACCGTCGAACACATAGTTTTGAAGTTAGATAAGTATGTTGTTTGTTCTGCAGAGGTTTCATGAGGATGTCAGCAGTTTGTTCTTCAGTGTCGCAATGTGTGGCCTTAATGAAACCAGTGCTCGAAAGTTGCCTAACATGTTTATGTTTGATGTCAATATGCCTTGATCTCTGACCTACTGCATCTGCCTTGGAGATATCGATGGCCGCCTTATTGTCCTCGTGTATGATGATTGGGTACATGGGTTCGGTCCATATGCCGGAGAGCAAGTCATCAAACCAAGTTAAGTTATTGGCTGCTTTGGACAGACATATGTATTCCGCTTCGGCTGTGGATGTGGCTACTAGGTTTTGCTTGCCTGTATACCAGTGAACTGGGCTGTTATTAATAAAAAATATATATCCAGATGTGCTCTTTCTGCTCTTTACGTCTCCTGCCCAGTCAACATCAGCATAACAAGTTAGATTTGGTTCTTTGGATTTTTCTGGCTCCAGACATAGTTGAGCATTTAAGCTATATATTAGGTACCTGAGTATCCCTTTGATGGCCTCCCAATGGTATGTGTTTGGGTTGCTGACGTGTCTGGATAGGAGGTTAACAGGTAGGGAGATCTCTGGCCTGGTCCAGTTTGCAATGTAGAGAAGGGATCCCAAAACAGATCTGTAGAGTGTGTTGTCATTGAATGTATCGTTTTCATTATACATGTTCTTTAAAAAGTCAGGTTGCATTGGTGTATCACTGGGTTTTGCATCCATCATATTGCATTTATGTAGGAGTTCTGTGATTTTGTCTTTCTGTGAAAGTCGGAATCCCTTTTCTGTCTTGTTGATTTGTACTCCTAAGTACTTGTTTACTCTCCCTAAGATTTTTAAGGTGAAGTGTTTACCCAGTTCATTAGCGAATTCATCGCATTTGAGTTTTTGATGTAAATGAGTACATATTCAATGGAAGTCCCTTCTCTCCTAATGAAAAAACAGATGTTTGCTGAGGTGGCTACGAATACCATTGATTTGAGGATTTTGGCTAGGCATTCGTACCACCTTTTCCCTGATTGCTTTAGTCCATATAAACTTTTGTTTAATAGCCATGTGTCACCCTTTTGAGTGTCTTTACCAGGTGGGGCTCTAACATAAATTTCTTTGTCAAGGTCTGCATGTAGGTAAGCAGTTTGCACATCAAACTGATATACCTTGAGTCCCAGGATGGATGCTATCACTAATGCACTTTTGACACTCTCAGCTCTAACAGTGGGGGAGTATGTGTCAGTGTAGTCATCGGGATATTTTTGTGCGAAACCTTGTGCTACCAATCTAGCTTTGTATAATGTTTTGTTGTCTTCTAATGTCTTAATTTTAAAGATCCATTTGGTTCCTATTGGAGTTTTCCCACTTGGTACCTTGGATGGGGTGTATACGTTTAGCTCCCTAAGACTGATCATTTCTTTTTCCATGGCTTGTTCCTATTTAACTCTTTCCTCTTGTGGCAGATTGATTACCTCTTCATAAGAGTTAGGTGTTAGTGTGTCTGTTTGTATGGATAGGATGTAATCCTCAAATCTTTTTGGGGTTCTGTTCCTGTTTGATCTAATTGGTCTGGCTGGTTGCATCTCTGTTTCGTGTAAGTATCTGGCTTCCTTTTTTGTGAGTGTGTCTAACTTTATAACTGGGTGGCCCTCCTTCCATTCTCTAGTATTTACTTCTTGATGTTTCTGTTTGTGTCTCCCTGTTTTCTTGTTCTCTGTAACGGTTTGGCTAGCCTCATCTAGTCTGTCATTAGTCTTCTCCCGATTGGAGAGTACTTCATTCAGATGAATCTTAGACCAGTTGGCATGTTCGTGGAAAACTGCTGTTCTGGATATTATAAACCTGTTGTGTTTGTCTATGAACCTGAATCCCTTCGTTCCAGGTTCATATCCCATAAATCTCAACCTTCTTGACACTTTATCTCCCTTATGTCTTAGTTGTTTTGGTACATGTACGTCTGCAGTGACTCCAAATATATGTAAGTGTGCTATCTGTGGTTTTCTTTTATACATCACTTCGTATGGGGTTTTGTCTATTACACTAGACCATAGTCTATTCAGCGTGTAATTTGAATATATGAGTGCCTCAGTCCAAAAGGATTGCCCTAGCCCTGCATCTTCTAGAGCACACCTCATCATGGTTTGCAGTGTGCTGTTTCTGCGTTCTACGACGCTGTTCTGAAAGGCAGAAAACGGCGAAGATTTGAAATGTAATATCCCGTGCATCTTTAACCAGTTAGAAAAATCCCTTGATAGAAACTCAGACCCCCGGTCAGTCATTATTTGCCTAATTTTTGTGTTGTGTTGTACTTCCACTCTCTTATAAAACTCTCTAAACTTTTGGTATACTTCGCTCTTGTGGTTGAGGGTGTATACAAACCCGTAACGACTGAAGTCATCCACAATGGTCAAAAAGAATCTTTTTTTGTATTTTATGGAAGGTTTCAATGGTCCCACTAGGTCCATGTGCACTAAGTGAAAAATGGAGTCAGTGGTGCATGTTGCCTTTTTTGGCCTGGGCTTGGTTTTAAGTTTTGAACATTTACACACAGAACACTCAAGATAGTTTTTACAACCTTTTACTTCCAAGCCATCAGAACAGTCAATCATCTTTTGTATAACCGGGAAGCTGGTGTGGCCCAGTTTCCTATGTAGGAGGTGCGCGCAGTCATCGTGCATGGGCTTGCCTATTGATAGTTCTTTTCTGTTTGTCGAATTAAATTTGTGGTTTTCTTCTAGTGTAACTTCTATGTTGTCCTCCTCTACTTCATCACAATCACCTTTCTCCCCTTCTGGAGGAGCTAGTCCCTCTTTGGTGTCTAGGTTGGCAGTTATACTGGGGTGAATATCCCCTTCAAGGTAGAGGTATGGTAGACCCTCACTGACTATGATCTTGCCTATGTTTTTCTTGTTCTTAGTCATATATGCTTTCCCTTCCCTGAAAGTGGTCTCAATGTCTGAGTCTTTACTTAATTTCAACGTGGCTAGGTTATTATGGGGTATTTCGGGTACTAGTAATACCCCCTCTACTTTGCCTATTCCTGGTATATGTGTGTTTCCCTTTCCCGTTACTAAAACATTATTTTGGTTAGCTACTTTGATCAGATAGTTCTCTTTCGTGAGTGAAGATAATAACTTCTTGTCATATGTGGTATGGTTAATTGCTCCTGAGTCTATGAGCCAGGCGTTTCCCTTTCCTACTTGGTTGATGAAGTGTTCCTGGTCTCCTAGACCGTAAAGTGATCCTGACTGACTTTCCCTAGAACTGTCCCTGTGCCTCCTCCTGTCTCTTGGGTTGGGTGATTTTATTAGTTTTAGAAGCCGCTGCCTTAGGTCGTTGCATTCTTGTGTGTCGGTTTTCTCTTTGGTTATTCTTTCGTCGATTTCTGATGCATGTCTCGGCTCCATTGTTAGTTCTTCCTTATCTGGCGACCATTCAGCAATGTTTTCCTTTGGCGATAGTTTTGCAGCCATCGATCTTGTGCGTCTTGGTTATTTCCTTTCCTTCTATTTTCTGGTTATTGTTCTGGAGTTATGGGCATTCCAAACCATCCTCTGCTACCATTTTGTTACAGTAAAATGATGGATCTAGCCCAATAACTCACATACACCAAATTAATGAATCCAAAGTATTTATTCAAGCATTTCTTTCTCATTGCAGGACACCAGCTGGAATAACATCTGGACTGCAGGACATCAACTTATATACTCCAGAGGCGGAGCCAAGGTAAGGAGGGGCTGAGGGGAGAAGGTGAGTGGGAATGGACCAGGTTAACCCTTACTTTCCCACACTGCCTGGCACGTGGGATATATATTAGGCATTTATGTATGACAGTATCTCCCGTGGTAATCTGTGTCTCCTAGCATAATTTGTTTGCACCCTGTAGACTTCATCAATGCTGTTTCTTAATTCACTTTTATCCATTTGTAGTGGGTCAGCTAGAATATCCGTCATCAATTTGTATAAATCTTCTTCTCTTGTCTCTGTGATATTTTGAAATCTCAGGTAGAAGGCAGATCTCTCTAATTCCAAATGGGTAATCGCCTCTTCCAAGTCTCTATTTGTCGCTATCAATCTCTCTTCGGTTTCTTCTATTTTCTTTTCGGTTTGTTCTGTTCTTACTTCTATCTCTTTTATTTTCTGTTAGTTTTTCGTTATTGTATCTTGAATTTTTCCCATTCTATTGTCCAATTTCTTTATGTCTTCTTTTACCTCTCCTAATTCACCCTTCATTTCCTCATGATTGTTTGTTACTGATTCCTGCGTTTTTATCATGCACTCCTGAATCATATTTAGTGAAGATTATAAACTTTGCAGGGTTGCAAGAGTCTAGACCTTCCTTACAATAATAATACAGTGTTAACATCCAATTTCTTAAACTATTATATATATGAATCTCAGTTATAGCTTCTTATATTATTCTTATCGTTAACTATATTGAATATGAAAGAAAACAGTATCTTAAATATGAGGATCTCTATATATACAAATTATTAATCGATAAATAGGTGTTAATTTTTTAAAAAAATTGATTTATATGCCGTCCTTCTCCGGAGACTCAGGGCAGCT
>WNWU01004232.1:2669-14433 GCA_012654045.1 Ptyas mucosa | reverse complement strand
TATGGAGGACAGATATTGTCCCAAGTAACAATAAGAAAAAGGAAAAGGAAAAGAGAAAAAAAGAAAAAAGATCTTCAGGCTCTTGTGTGCCTTAATCCAATTAAATAGAGAGATATTAACCAAATTAATGATCTCCAATCAAAGAAAAAAAAAGAAAAGGAAAAAAGCCAAAAAAGAAAAGGGGAAAAAGACAATAGGAAAAAATCTGTGTGTGTATAAAAAGTTAAAAATCCTCTAAAAGGCCACAGTCCAGCTAAAAATAGTTGAATAAGGGGGAAGTGGAGAAGTAACACCAATAAAAGTAAAGAAAAGAGAAAAAAAACAAAAAAACAAGCTTTCTGTCTGGAAGAAAGATCCACCACTGTATAATAACCAACACTCTCTTGTTAAATTTCAAATAATTATTTACAGCTCTCTTTCCAGAGTCACTGAAATCTTCTTCTTTTCAATCTCAGACTCCTGCCACTGATAGTTTCCCAGAAGAACACCTGAATAAACAATCATGTAAACAGTCTTTGATGCTCTTCCCACTATCTTATCTGTAAATAGGCTCAGAGTCCTTGGAATGTAACGCAGTAACACAGTTGTTACTTTCTTAAACCAGAGGGGAAAAAAAGAAACAATATTTCCAGTCCACTAGATGGCAGTGTTACTTATTACCTCCACTTTTCCTTTCCTTCTTATATTCAATACACAATAAAACAAAAAGAGAAAGAAAAAAGTAAACAAAAAGTAGAACAAAAGAAAATTTGTACAAAAAGGCACTAAGAATTTAGTAGTTAAGTAGATAAAATGGAAATCTCCAGTCCAATCCAGTCCAGTCCGGATTAAAAAGTAAAAGCGCCTATAAACATCCACAAGTAAAAATATGTTAAAAAATAGGGAAAGCTACATTAGACTCAGTCTTAATTCCACTGCTTAACCTCTTCTGTCTTCAATTTTAATTTTCTTTTAACCTCAGAGTGTTCTCTCAGATAATATATTTAAAAATTATCTCACCAAGCCGTCTTCCGACTTCTTCCGTTTCGGAGCTGTCCCAACTTCAGCAGCTTCAATGGCTGCCTCTTCACCACTGGAAAAAAGGGCTTCTCCTGGATCAACCAGGGACTTTGCGGTGTCCCTGGGATCAGCAGGATGTGCTTTCCACTATCACCATCTCTACGGGACTGTGAGGTCCAAAACGGACCGTCCAGCGGCGAAGATATCGATGGCGACCTTGGAGCTTCAAGATCGCCCACCGTACAGTCGCGACGCCAGCTCCGCCCTCGTAACCAGCTGCTGTTCTGACCCAGCCTTAGCAGAAGCAAGAAACAGATTCCTTGTCACGAAAAACCCCTCTTTATTTACCTCTTGTGAATTGCATTCACCCACCAAAAAGTCCAGGCAATAGTCCTTCAAGGAGTTAACTGCAGTAACAGACTTTATCAGTTCCTTGCAATAATTGCAAGGCCGTGAGCTCCAAGCCAAAAGACTGCAAATTAAGTTCTGGCAAGGAGTCTTTGTGGCACGAAACACAATAAGCAAAATCTTCAGAAATATGAACTGTTGTCTCCTATGATAACCACTCCCCTTTCCTTCTATTTATACCCCAGCCAGGGAAGGGCCATTCAGCATCCACGTGTGCTTTGCTTCCCAAGTCGATTCCTTGTCCTCCATTGTTCACCTCTCCTAACTGGTCTGTGCTGTTGTGGCCCGTACGTGGCCTGTGCAGCTAGTAGCTGATTCCGACAGCAAGGAGGCTGGTGTGGTGCTGCACCAGCAGCCTGTGCAGCTGGCACTCGAGTCAGACAATGAGGAGGCTGGAGAAGATGTGGTGCCAGAGGCGGGGATTCAGCCAGGGCCTTCAGAACCTCCAGAAGCTCCCTTAAGTGAAGAGGACGAAGAGGAGCAGCCTCTTCTCGATGCACGGGCGCACAGAGCTGCGAAAAGGCAGGAGTGGCTCCTCAGGAGGAGGTCTCCTTGAGAGTAAGGCTTGGGGCTAATTGGCCACTCCCTTAGCCTATTTAAGGAGGAACATCAACTGAAGCAATTTGCAGGGAACAACTTCGTTCACATACCTTCATGTCTTGTCTTGCTTATCTTTGTTCAACATTTATGTGAAGCCACTGGGTGAGATCATCCGTGGCTTTGGGGTGAGATACCACCAGTACGCTGATGACACCCAGCTGTACATCTCCACCCCAGGCCACCCCAACGATGCCCTTGAAGTGATGTCCCAGTGCCTGGAGACTGTGCGGATCTGGATGGGGAGGAACAGGCTCAAGCTCAACCCTTCCAAGACTGAGTGGCTGTGGTTCCCGGCATCCCGATATAGTCAGTTGACTCCATCACTGACTATTGGGGGCGAGTCTTTGGCCCCTGCGGAGAGGGTCCGCAATCTGGGAGTCCTCCTGGATATGCAGCTGTCCTTGGAGGAACATCTGACGGCTGTAACCAGGGGGATCTTTTGTCAAGTTTGCCTCATTCGCCAGTTGTGGCCCTTTCTTGATTGGGATTTCCTGTGCACAGTCACTCACGCCCTTGTCACCTCTCGCCTAGACTACTGTAACACTCTCTACATGGGGCTCCCCTTGAAGAGCACCCAGAGGCTCCAACTGGTCC
This sequence comes from Ptyas mucosa, assembly GCA_012654045.1. Classification (NCBI taxonomy): domain Eukaryota; kingdom Metazoa; phylum Chordata; class Lepidosauria; order Squamata; family Colubridae; genus Ptyas; species Ptyas mucosa. The sequence continues at coordinate 11,832 of WNWU01004232.1, read as the reverse complement.
AGAACGCAGCCGCGCGGGTAGTGACGGGAGCAGCATGGCGCTCCCACATAACACCGCTCCTGCGTGAGCTGCACTGGCTCCCAGTGGTCTTCCGGGTGCACTTCAAGGTTTTGGTTATCACCTTTAAAGCGCTCCATGGTATAGGGCCTAGCTATCTTCGAGACTGCCTGCTGCTACCGATGACCTCCCATCGACCCATGTGCTCCCACAGAGAGGGCCTCCTCAGGGTGCCATCAGCCAAACAATGTAGGCTGGTGACCCCCAGGGGGAGAGTCTTCTCTGTGGGGGCACCTACCCTCTGGAATCAGCTGCCCTCAGAGATAAGGAGAATCCAAGACCTTGGTGCCTTCCGCCGTACCCTTAAAACCTTCCTTTTCCAGCAAGCCGGGCTGGCTTAAAAAGATTTTTAAATGTTTTTAATTGGTTTGTCACTTTTTAAAGTATGGGCCAAATTTATATATATTTTAAATTGTTTTTTAATGTTCGTATTCTATGTTTTTTAATTCTGGCTGTACACCGCCCTGAGTCCCCAGGGAGAAGGGCGGTATATAAGTTCGATATTAAATTAAATTAAATTAAATTTCAGACCAAGGGTGTGTGCAGTATACAGCAAAGTTTTGGTGGGAGTTCCTAAAGCAAATAGAGTCAGCGCAGGGACTTCATTCGGGGTTCCATCCATGCACCAATGGGGTGGCAGAAAAAACTAACACAATGATGGAGCAATACCTATGTTGCTATGTAAACTATCAGCAAACCAACTGGGTGGAGCTCCTACCTTTTGCAGAAGTGGCTTATAATAACTCAGTGCATAGCAGTACTGGATTCACCCCTTTTAAAGTAACCACGGGGGTTGAATTTGTACCAATGCCACAGTTTCCAAGGGAACCTCCTCCCTCAGTAACAATAGCTGAATGGATGGATACCCTGAAAGCTGCTTGGGGAAACATGCAGAAAGCCCTGAATAAGACCAGGGAGTCGCAAAAGAGACAGACAGATTGGAAGAGAGCACCTCAGAAGAACCTCAGAATTGGGGAGAGAGTTTACCTGTCTATGAAATACTTAAAGTTGGACCAACCTGGAAACTGGGTCCTAAGTACATCGGTCCGTTCCCAATTGTTCAAATCATAAACCCAGTTACTGTGGAGTTACAGTTGCCTGAGGTACTCAGGCAAGTCTAGCCAGTGTTCCACTGTAGCTTATTGAAGCCCTTCCAAGTCTCCAAGTTAAGGCCAGTCGAGGACAAATCTCCACCTCCTGTGATGGTGGTGGTGGTGGGGGAAACACTATGAGATAAAGTGGATACGGGACTCAAGATACTTTAAGGGGAAATTACAATATTTAGTGCAGTGGAAACGATATCCCTCAGCCAATACAGAGTGGGTAGGTGCCCAAAACGTTAGCACAGACAAGTTACTAGAAAGGTTCCATGCAAAATACCCCAAGCGACCAAAGAGATTAGTGAAGGCTAAGACCACCACCTAAGCAACAATAAATCTGTATTTAATATTTTCCAGGTGCCTTTTTCCTTCAGGGGGTCCGCATGTCAAGATTGAACCGCTTTGCTTCTTTCAAATCTAATGCTTTGCAACTTGCCAATGAACTGGGGGGAGGGAGATGGAATGTGGAGAATGTATGCAAAGATCGTGAGAGCATGGAGCCAGCAAGGTCACTATTGCAGGTGCCTGAGAAAAAGATGGACTGTTCCAGATGACCCACAGCCAGAGAGGTTCAACTGCACCCTCCTTGACATGTTAGGTATGCTGACCACAGAAAGGAAGCAGCACTGGACTCAATACATTTCTGCCATTGTGCATGCATAAAACAGTATGGAAAATGATGCTACTGGGTACTCCCAATACTGATAGATGTTTGTAAGGGAGGCCTGGCTGCCGGTGGATATAGTGTTTGGTATTTCCTTGGATGAGATATCACTTCACACTGGGACTACGTAGACCAGTTGAGGAACACTGAACACTGCTTATGAGAGGGCCCAAGCCATTTCAGGGACCCAAGAACAAAGAAACAAGAGCAATTATGACCTGAAGGTAAGAGTTCAGGACTTGAAACCAAGTATTGTGAAATCTGGGCATTCCTGAGAAGCATAAACTAGCAGACTGTTGTGTCTTCGGCTCCCGAGCCCGGACCTCCGGAGGAAGAATCCTCCGAAAGTGAAGAGGAGGAGGAGGCAAGGGCCTCCTCCCCTGGCCCGTCTGGTTTGGCACCACCCCAGGCCCCAGCTGAAAGCCCTGTGGAAGAAAGCTCCTCTGAGTCAGATGTTAATGAGGAGAGGGAGTGGATTAATCCCAGGTGGCGACGATCAGAGAGACGGGCTCAGCAAAGGAGTGGGTGGGGCCGAGCACAAGGTGATGAGTCACAAAGCCAACGCCCCACAAGGTATAAAAGGAGCTGACTTTACCTTGTTGGCTTTTGTGACGAACAAAGTTTTACCCTGACTGCTTGTGTCCTGAAATACTGCAGCAGCTAAGTGTTTTCTTTTAAACGTGTATTGGACATAAATACTTGGAGCCTTATCAGGGACTGGCCGTGGCAACTCAAAACAACCGCTGTCGTTATCTCTCCCGGGCTCGCTGCCAGCTTGTTGTTTATGGATGGTAAATAAACAACTTCTGAATACTCCTGTTCGAGTGTGTGTGCTTGTCTGGGCTTCTGAAGCAGGGAGGGGACAGAACACAGACCAGTGGAGTTCCCAGCCTTACATTGTCTGTGATAAGCTACTTGGACTGCCAGTGTACTGGATTTGCCCACAGATGAGTACAGGGCCACTGAAGGCAGGGTACCGAAATCATCTCTTGCCTCTGAACATGGCAGTACAGGTTCCTCCTCAGCAGCCTGCACTACAGCCAGTTGAACCCTGCTTGGCGAGGAGGGGTCCAGTGACCTGAACACAGGAGGACAACAGGGATGAGGAAGGGGGCTACATGAACCAGTTGTGGCCATCTGAGCACATTGGACACACATTGGACACAAATATGGGACCGGGGCACTTAGGCCAGGAGCCCCCGAGTTTGTGCCTCAAGCTCAAAAGCAGGTAGAAGTCCTTGGGGAACCCACAGGAGAGGCTGGTGAGCATTCCTCACAGCAGCCAGAACCAGAGAATAAGCCACCAGCCCCAGAGACCCCTGGGCCTGCTGAGCCCCCAGAGGAAGACCCATTCACTGCAGCTGAGCCCAAGGAACCAAGACCAAAAAGGGCGATACATCCCCCTCAGAGACTGACATATGATACTTTGGGTCACAGCATGGAGGAGGCGGTACTGTCCACTAGAAGGACCTCAGGAGTCCAACTGCAGCTCACTGAGACAACAGGGAAGGAGATGCCTGTCCCATCACCCAACACTCCCACAGATGCTGTTGGTAGGAATTGCTACCATCTCCTCACTGGCAAAGGGCACCCAATGTATGGACAGACCATTGATGAACTGTTCCTCATTCTTTGGAGGACCAAAGAATTTTGGGTGGGGGGAGTGTGTAGCGGGGATTGGACCAGAGCTGATCAGCTGAGCAACATCAGGCTGGGCTCAAGATTGGCAGCAGCAGTGGTGTGCAGCTGATCAGCACTGATCAGCTGGGTGGCAGGTGGCTGCAGGTGTCCCTGGGCAGCAGCACTCAGCCGGGCCCAAAATAGGCAGTGGAAGCTGCAGGTATCCCAGGGCAGCAGCACTTGGCCGATGACCAGATGTAGGCACCTGAGGGGCAGCACCTGGTCAGTGGCCAGATGGGGCATCCTGGGAATCACCTGGAAATGAAGGGGAAAGGCAGCATGGAACAAAGGAGGATAAAAGGAGGAGGTTTGGTGGGAAATGGGGGAGAACAAAGGAGAACAGAGGAGGAGGAAGAAGGGAGATGGTGAGAGAGAGAGAGAAGCAAGCAGAGGGACCACAGAAGAGAAAAAGGGGACAGCAGAGGCAAGCAGAGAAGGAAGGCAAAGTAAGCAGAGAAAGAGGAGAGAGAGGTGGGTGAATACAGCACGGTGCCAGGAAGGAAGGGGAGGAGAGACTGCATAATGAAGGAGGAGAGGGGAAGAAGGGCTTACCAGCACATCCTACAGCCACCCCACTGCGTGGTCTCTGTTGTTGGGACTGCATGAGGAGTGACTGTGACAAGAGAGAGTGCAAAGCAGGCAAGTGGGCAAGCCAGTGACCAGAGGGGGCACCAGACACACCAGACAGCAGAGTCGAGCTGAGCTGGGTGAGTGGAAGTGCAAGTCCAAACGACCAGAGCAAGCTGACAGCCAGGGCAAGTGACAGAATGAGAGATATTGAGATGCCAGGCCAGTAACTGAGAACGGGGAAGAACCTAATTGCCTGGAGGAAGGGACAGAGGGATCTCGACTCTAGCGGTGCTTTCGGGGGTAGTGCTACAGAAGAAACAGAATTTATCAAAGTTTACACAAGCTCATAAACAAATTATGAATGGCCCCATAACAATTTTTGAAATCTCAGAAGCTATAAACAAAATTAAAACAGGGAAAGCACCAGGACCAGATGGACTTTCAAGTTTATATTATAAAAGTTTTGGGGATCAACTTTTAATTCCATTAAAAAATCTGATGAATTCTATTATGCAAGGGTCTGCCATGCCAGATTTTTGGAAAGAGGCAAATGATGCTTTATTACCAATGTAAGGACACAATTTGGCTTCTAATAAGAATTTTAGACCAATTTTATTGCTGAATAATGAACACTTTTTTTTACAAAAATACTGGCTGAAAGAATAAAAAAGATCTTATAGGAATTTATTCATGATGATCCATCTGGATTTTTACCTAGAAGACAATTACTGGATAATATGAGAACTGTCTTGGATATAATAGAATATTTTCAACAACATAATGAAAAACAAGTTGCATTGATCTTTTTGGGTGCAGAAAAAACTGTTGACAACCTGAATTGGGATTCTGTTTAAAGTTGTAGAAAATATGGTATTTAGGGTGAACTTTTTACAAGGGATTAAGTCGATTTACACATCCCAGAAGGCACATATTATTGTTTATGGTGATTTCACTAAAACATGTGAGATACAGAAAGGGACACGACAAGGATGTCCCCTGTCCCCTTTACTTTTTATTTTAGTTCTGGAAGTGTTCAGTAAAGACATACTGTAAGACAAGAAGAGCAAATTAGAGGTTTGAGAATAAAGAAAGAGACTTATATATTGAGAGCTTTTGCTGATGACTTAGTTTTGGTATTGCAAGAACCCCAGAATGGTATAGAACATTTAATGAAGAAGCTGAAGGGCTTTGTCAGATTGGCAGGTTTTAAACTCAACAACAACAAAAAAGACAAAGATGCTTCTTAAAATATGAATATAAAAGACTAAGAAATTTTGATTAAAAAAAGACTGGTTTTAAAATTGAGGTTAAATATTTAGGGATTACCCTAAACTGTATGTTGTTTCAGAATAACTTTGTTAAAGTATGGAATGATATAATGATAGAAAGATTTAAATTGGATAAAGATAACTTTGTTTTTGAAGGTGATGAAACAGACTTTGAAAGGGACTTATGTACTAATGACTAACATCTCATTGCCAAGGTACTGTATATAAACCAATGTATGATTAAATGGGCAAAAACTTTAGATATATTATGCTCAGTCAGTGGGAAAATATGTCGATTAATGGATTGAAATTTTCATTGAACTATAGAATTTTTAAATGAAATTATGTATAATTGGTATTTAACTCCTGAGAAATTGTCAAAGATATATAAGGGAACATCAAATAAATGTTGGAAACGTAATCTATGTGAAAGGTACTGTAGGAAGAAACATCCTTCTGGGTTCTGCTCCAAGTGGGGAAAAAGACACTGGAAACATGGAGACTGCTTGGAAAGATGGTTTAATGGTGGACAGGATCACATGGCTTGAGTTCCTGAACAGAAAAGGGGCAGATACAGCAAATCCTCGGGTTTTTATGCTCTCTCTGGCTTTGCATTTCCTGGGGCCCCGAAACAGTATCCTGATTGGTTGTCAGACTCCCAGGGGGTGGGGGTCTTAGCTATCCTTGCTGGCTGATGGTCACATGTGCTTCTCAGGTCACATGCTTCTCAGGTCACATGTGGTGAGTTTCTGCTGCTATTGTGTAGAGGGCTAATCCTATTGTGAGATTTAAAATTCCCAAATTTTATACCCACAACTCCAAGACAAGTCTGGTTAACAAAATCAAAGATTTATTGGAGAAAAACATGAAAAAAAGAAAAGAAAAGCGGTTGCAAGCGCGGCCTCTTAGACTCTTCCCAAATAGATTGAGTTCAAAGAGCACAAAAAGCAGTTTTCAAGCTATACATTTTATACACCTTCACAACGCACGCCACGCCTAAGGAGCCCTCCCAACTCCCCCTTATTCTCTTAAGTCATCCTTTAAGTTGTTTTACACTTTAAAAGGTCTTCTTGACAATTTCCCTCCATCTCCAATGTTCCTGTCTCCTGATAGCTTTTTGCCCAAGGCTTAAGTTCCTGTTTCCTGAAGAGCTCTTAGCAAGTCATAATGCATTGTCTCCACTGATTACCATTTGTGGTCACTTTACATAGTCAGAAAACAGCAGACAGATAGTCTCACACTTTACAATTTATAAAAGAATAACCTTTATTTATTTCCTTTACTATCTTTGTTGGATCTTTGGCAATTCCTACTATGGCTCTGCCTGAAGGAGGTAAATCTTTGTTATGTAGAATAGACTGGCCCAGGCCTTAATGGCCCATTGACAAAGGGTGGGGGCAGGAAGATGGGAGCTGCTTCAAAACATGCTTATCCATTTCTCATCCAGGGAAATATAATATTCTGGCTTTTTAATATTTCCCAAAATATTTCACTCTTCCAGGAAAGGGGTAGGTGCTAACCTCCTACAATACCTTTTATCATCTTTGGTGAACATGCAAAACTGCCAAGTATTAGAATAATATGACACTTGTTTCAGAGAATATTAAAAGTGGATGTAAAATTGAAACCAGAAGCTTTTCTTTTACATATCATGGATAAAGAGATTGAAAGAGAACATGGGATTTTGTTTCTATATATGACAAAGTGCATAGAGGTGGAAAGATAGACAACTTCTCACAACTGAAGAGTGGATTTTGAAATTAATGGAGCTTTCAGAGATGGCAAAGCTGACTACTTTGATGAAAGACAAAATCCTATTTGTTTCTATTTGGAGACCACTTTTGGACTTCTTTCTTGAGAAAAATAAAAATGAAGTTTTGATTTTAGGATTTGATGATTAGATTTATTACACAAATATTGTATATTTTTATTCTTATTAATAGACATGTATACTGTAGCTTTTATGCTTATGTATAAACTTATAGTAAGAAATTATTTTGTTATATAACTCTAATGTTATTTTGATTGTCTAATTCAGCGGTTCTCAACCTGGGGGTCGCGACCCCTTTGGGGGTCGAACAGCCATTTCACAGGGGTCGCCAAAGCCCTCTCTCACCCCCCCCCACGCCTTCACTCACCCTCACCCTCTGCCTCTGTTGGATCGCCGTTCGCCGTTCGCTTACCCCACCCACTCCCAATCTATTGCTGCCTCCTGAGTCCCAGCTGATGGCTAGAGGGAAAAAATGTAGAATAGGGAGGGTCTAGCCCAATAACTCTCGATACAAATTGTTATTTGCTGCAATATATTTATTTACAGCTTAAATATATCACAGGCTTTAACATTCAAAAGTAACTAACCTATGTCCTTTCCTTTCAGGTATGTATCTGGAACTGCCCGATGCCCATGTGGCTGGTGTTTTTATACCCAGGGGGAGGAGTTAAGGTAAGGTGGGATTGTGGGAGTTATGGGTTGTGTAGTGGTGTTAACCCTTGATGAACCATGGAGTAGTGGGAATATATATGGGTTAGACATTTTACATGACAAAACCCCCTCTAAATGTCTAACTGATGGAGGGTACATGTATATACATGTGATTTACATATAAACACATAATTTAGACATAAGGTATGCGTGTTGTTTTTGTTGCAATGGCTTGGTGAGTATGTCTGCCGTTTGCTCCTCGGTATCACAATGTATGGCTCTGATGAAGCCAATCTCTGAAAGCTGTCTAACGTGTTTACATTTTATATCAATGTGGCGTGACCTTTGACCAACGGCGTCAGCTTTTGATATTTCGATAGCTGCTTTATTGTCCTCGTGGATTACTATAGGGTACAATGGTTCTGTCCAAATATCATTGAGTAAGTCATCGAACCAGGTTAGGTTATTGGCGGCCTTGGACATACAGACAAACTCTGCCTCGGTAGTGGAGGTGGCTACTAGTTTCTGTTTACCTGTATACCAATGTATGGGACTGTTGTTGAGGAAGAAGATGTAGCCAGAAGTGCTCTTCTGGCTTTTGATGTCTCCTGCTCAGTCGGCATCTGCGTAGCATGATAGTTTAGGTTCCTTGGATATGTCTGGTTCAAGACACAAATAAGCATTGGCACTGTACTTCAAATATCTAAGTATCTTCTTGATGGCGTCCCAGTGGTATACGGTGGGTTGGCTGATATGTCTGGATAGTAGGTTGACTGCTAAAGCAATATCGGGCCTTGTCCAATTGGCTATGTATAGTAATGATCCTATTGTAGACCTGTACAATTTGTTATCTGTAAATGGCTCTGCTTCATTATACATATAATTTAGAAAGTCCGATTGCATGTGGATTTTGCTGGGCTTGGCTTCTGACATATTATATTTGTGTAATAACTCTATGATTTTTTTGGGGGGGGGAGAGTCTGAAACCCTTGTCTGTTTTGATTATGTGAACTCCTAAGTACTTATCTATTGTTCCCAATGATTTTAGTGAGAAATGTTTCCTTAACTCAGCAGCAAAACTATCACATCTGGATTTCTGTTTCCCTATATATAATATATCATCTACGTAAACAAGGACACTCTCTATTGACCCTTCTTCCCTTTTTATAAAAAAAAATTGTCTGCTGAGGTGGCTGTGAAACCCATTGATTTTAGGGCCCTGGATAAGCACTCATACCACCTTTTGCCTGACTGTCTGAGACCATATAGACTTTTGTTCAGGAGCCAAGTGCTATCTTTCCCATCATTAAATCTAGGTGGGGCCTTGACATAAATTTTCTTGTCTAAATCAGCAGGCAGGTATGCTGTTTGTACATCAAACTGATATACCCCTAGTCCCAGT
>WNWU01004210.1:870-10989 GCA_012654045.1 Ptyas mucosa | reverse complement strand
AATCTGGAAAAGCAGAAGAAAGTAGCAATACCATTTTTAAAAGAAAAGGAAAAAAGAGGTTGTTGCAGTGGTCATTTTGTTATTGTTTGTTTGTTTAAATTTGTTGGCTACCTAACTCCAGTGGACTCTAAATTATCTTAGTCCTATTGATTGACTTTATGTGAGTAACTAATTGTACATTCTGAAAAATGCTTTTTAAAGAAACTTTGAGATAATATGATAGAAGCTTTCTCAAAATGGCTTCTAATGTTTAGGGTGGGATGAGACTTTGAGGATAATATATTGTGAAATTCAAGACAGTTTCCTATGAAGAATATATTGGTCAAGTTAAGATTTTTGACAAGATCCCATGGGACACGTATATAAAAATAAATTATATAGAAGTTCCCAGTTTCTTCTAGAAGGAAATAAAAACCCTAACAGTGCTGCCTTAGAAGCTCCTACTTCTTCAGGAACTAAGAAACATGTAATGACCTCTTTCAAAGTTATTTCCATTTCTGTTCCCAGCCCACTTTCTGATCCTACCTGTGCTGATTTTTAGGTAGTGCATTCCTCTAAGCAGAAGTGCTTGGTTTATTTTCTTTTTGTTCTTTATAAATCATTCATGAATATTGATGGTTCTTCACCTTGACATCCTTTCAAATTTGTTTAACTTCTATTAAAAATCACACAAGCATTTCTTGAAGTTTGACTTTGTAATTAGACAAGGGAGAAAATCTGGATTTGGGATGCTTCCGAGAATTCAGTAATAGGATTCAGGGATACAGAACATTTGGGATGTATCCCCAAATTCAGAAAGAAGGTAATTATTTTTGATTTTTGGTAAGAAATCTTGCAGTAAGGGCAACAGAAGACAGTGGAACTGTTCCATCATCTGCTCTATATGATTTCAGCTCTGGTTTGAAAACAGGATCTGCTAAAGTGTCATTTAGACACGATATACAGAAGCTAATGGCAAAAGTAGAGGGAGAGTATCCTTAAGTATTAGAGAGTCACCAGGTTGCCAAGGTCCACACTAGAAAAGCATTTTCGATTAGCATCAAGTCACTGTGACTTTTGAAACTTTTCTTTTCCATTCATTCCAAAAACATTCAGGTTTAATGATTCAGCTGAGGTGATCTGCTGGCAAAATCTTTTTAACTGACAGCCTCCCTTTGTGTGCCTTATGCTGTATAACAAAACAGAGCTATGCCAGGTGAAGAACTTTCCCTATCCTTCGTGTTAGATCTGTGAAATATTTTCTGCTATTGTGAAAATAGGGAGCTCTGTCCCTATTGGGGACAGTTGGGAGGAGATAAGAGAGATCACAAAAGAGGGTGAGCAAGGATGTTGATTTGGGGATTTCTAAAGCCGAGAGACTTCTGGGAATGAGAACTTCTTGGTTGCATTTTCCAATTCAGGAAGGAGAAAATGCCCTATGCTCCACCCTTTTGCCGCTGGTATTAAAGTTTATGACACAGATGCCAAGATTGGAGTCAAGCTGTTTGATCTGAAACTGCCTGGAGCACAACTACTCAGGCAACACATTAGAAGAAAAGAGGCAAAGAAGTGGCAGCCATGGGCTTTCCGTCCATTTTGCTGGGACTCGGTCTACTGTATCTGTCTTCAGCACAAGGTGAATGAGGGGGAGGGCTGCGGGTTCAATGTTTAATCTCTCTTCTTCCAAATTCTTCCGGAATGTCTTCTTCATAGCTCCCATGATAGCTGGAAATCAATTCTGCAAGCTGGATGGGCCTACCTTTGAGATCTTTACAAATGGTCTTATAAACTAAGGTGACCAAAGAAATCTCTTATTATTTTAATCTTGAACTTTAGGACTGCTCTTTGTCTGCAGCTTTCAAGATTGTTAAATAAATATTCTCTTCATCTTGCAAGTTTTTAGATTCTTGGGAGAGGCTCTCATCTTTTTGGATTGCATGTTCTCCACTGCTTCCTTCTGCATTCTCTGAAAAGAGAATGTACTTTCCATCAGGTCAATAACATGAAGACGTGAGATTGAAATGATAGAAACATGGGCAAGCAATCTATAACAGAATAAGAGAGTTTGAAGGGACCTTGGAAGTTTTCTAATCCAATACCCTGCTCAGGCAGGAAACCTTATATCATTTCAGACAAACGATTGTCCAATCTCTTCTTAAAAACCTCAACTTCTTAACAATTGTATTGATATTATACATTCTATACATTATCATATTCGTTCTTTCCATTTTCAAATTCACCCCTATTTTTATTATCCATTATTTCTAGTCGCTAGCCACTTATACCTTTTATTCCAGATTATATAATATTCTGTATCTTCCTTTTCTTTGAGCTCTTTTGTTAATTTGTCCATCTCGGCACATTCTAGGATTTTTTTTTCAATGATTTTTTTTTTCAAAATCAATATAATTGTTAAGAAGTATAATGTAATTAAAAGAGAAAGGGAGAAGAAGAAAATGAAATAGTATAAAGGGAATCGGGGAGAATGTAAATATTAGAAGAGGACCATCACAAAATAGCTGTAAAAAGAGAGTGTACACCCGAGATTTTAACTTTTTACATACACACACCCGCGAAAACTTGAGAAGATATATATATAGATATATATATAGATATATATATAGATATATAGATATATAGATAGATATATATGTATGTATGTATGTATATGTATATGTATATGTATATGTATATGTATATACATACATATATATGTTTGGTGTTTGGTGTTTGTCATATTGTGTTATAATAAAAATATTTTTTTAAAAAAAAACCCTCAACTTCTGGAAGCAAGTCATTCTATTGATTAATTGTTCTAACTTTCAGGAGATTTCTCCTGCCTTCAGGTGCTTTAGAGAATAGGTCAACCCCTATATCTTCAGTTTGACTGTGTTTAAAACCGCTCAGGATAGATAACTAGAAAGTATTATAAATAGGTATTAAAGAAGATTAATTTCTGTATTGTTTTTTAGAACTCCTAGAGAACAAGGGTTAGGGTTAGGGTTCGGGGTTCTGAGGTAAGCCGGGGTGGGGCACGTGGGGCAGCTCCATCCCTGCCTTGTGGCAGCAGCACTGTTGCACCACATGGCTTCCTGCCCCGCCACAAGCAAGTAGAAGAAGTGAGCCTCCCATACATGGGGAAAAAAATAAGATACCCCCCCAAAAATAAGCCCTAGTGCTTATTTTGAGGCCCAAAGGAAAATAAGGCCCGGTCTTATTTTCAGGGAAACGTGTGTGTGTGTAATTTTTATAAATTAATATTTGTGTGTGTGTGTGTGTGTGTCTGTATGTATAAAACGTGTGTGTGCGTGCGTATGAATTTATTTATTAATTTCAAAATAGAATTTAATAAATAAAATGAGTATCTGAGGGATGTGTGTGTCTGAACAATTAACAATTTATTTATTTATTTTATTTATTTCTAATTTATATACCGCCCTTCTCCCTGAGGACTCAGGGCGGTGTACAAACAAGATTAAAAACATGTAGTACAAACAATAAAAACAATTAAAAATATATATAAATTATGGCTTCAATTTAAAAAGTTTTTTAAACCCCTATAAACATTTAAAATATTTCTCAAGCCATCCCGGCTTGTTTGAAAAAGTGGGTTTTAAGGGCACGGCGGAAGGTGCTGAGGTCTGGAATTCTCCTTATCTCTGGGGGAAGCTGATTCCAGAGGGTAGGTGCCCCCATAGAGAAGGCTCTTCCCCTGGGGGTCACCAGCCTGCATTGTTTGGCTGATGGCAACCCGAGGAGGCCCTCTCTCTGGGAGCGCACGGGTTGGTGGTAGGTCGTTTGTGGCAGTAGGCAGTCTCGCAGATAACTAGACCCTATGCCATGGAGCACTTTAAAGGTGATAACCAACACCTTGAAGTGCACCCGGAAGACCACCGGGAGCCAGTGCAGCTTGCGCAGGAGTGGTGTTACATGGGAGCGCCACGTTGCTCCCATCACTACCCGCACAGCCACATTCTGGACCAGCTGGAGCCTCCGGGTGCTCCTCAAGGGGAGCCCCATGTAGAGAGCATTACAGTAGTCAAGGCGAGAGGTGACAAGGGCATGAGTGACTGTGAACAGGGAATCTCGATCAAGAAAGGGCCACAACTGGCGAATCAGGCGAACCTTACAAAAAGTCCCCCTGGTCACAGCCGTCAGATGATCCTCCAAGGACAGCTGTCTATCCAGGAGGACTCCCAGATTGCGAGCCCTTTCTGTGTGGGCCAAAGACTCGCCCCCAATAGTCAGTGATGGAGTCAACTGACTATATCGGGATGCCAGGAGCCACAGCCACTCAGTCTTGGAAGGGTTGAGCCTGAGCCTGTTCCTCCCCATCCAGATCCGCACAGCCTCCAGGCACTGGGACATCACTTCAAGGGCATCTTTTGGGGTGGAGATGTACAGCTGGGTGTCATCAGCATACTGATGGTATCTCACCCCAAAACCATGGATGATCTCGCCCAGCGGCTTCACATAAATGTTGAACAAAAGGGGTGAGAGGACCGATCCCTGCGGCACTCCACAAATAAGAGGCCTCGGGATTGACCTCTGCCCTCCTGCCAACACAAACTACGACCAGTTGGAGAGAAAGGAGGAGAACCACCGCAACACGGTGCCTCCCACCCCCAACTCTTCCAACCAGTGCAGCATGATACCATGGTCAATGGTATCAAAAGCCGCTGAGAAGTCTAACAGGACCAGAACAGAGGAGCACCCCCTGTCCCGAGCCCTCCAGAGATCATCAACCAACGCGACCAATGCCGTTTCAGTGCTGTGCCCAGACCTGAAACCCAACTGGAATGGATCTAGATAGGATGTTTCCTCCAGGAATTGTGGAAACTGTCGCGCAACCACACTCTTAACAACCTTCGCCATAAAGCGGAGGTTGGAGACAAGACGGAAGTTGGCCAATACTGCTGGATCCAGGGACAGCTTCTTGAGGAGAGGTCTCACCACCACCTCTTTCAAGGCAGTGGGGAAGTGACCCTCACTCAACGAAGCATTGATAATGCCCTGGAGCCAGCCTCATGTAACCTCCCAGGAAGCCAACCAGGAGGGACACAGGTCCAGTGAACATGTGGTGGCACTAAGTCTCCCCAAAATCCTGTCCACATCATCGGGAGTCACCAAGTCAAACTCTCCCCAGATAACATTCTCAAGACTGTTCCTTGCCACCCTGTCCTGATCTACCCAGTCGGAGTCCAAATCCCCCCGGATCTGAGCGATTTTGTCATACAGGTATTGTCCAAACTCCTCCGCCCTGCCTTCCAAGGGATCCTCCTGCACTCCCGGATGGAGCAGGGAGTGGGTCACCCTGAACAGGGTGGCTGGACAATTCCCTGATGATGCAATAGAGGTGGAAAAGTAATTACGCTTTGCCACCTTTATTGCCACTAGGTAGGTCTTAATATGTGACCTCACCAACGTTCGGTCAGATTCAGCAAGACTGGCCCTCCAACCGCTTTCCAGGCGTCTTTTCCAGCACTTCATTTCCCTTAGCTCCTCGGTAAACCAGGGAGCTACACGGGATCAGCACCGGGTCAGAGGCCACAAAGGCACGACTCGGTCTAAGTCCCCACCAGCCACCCGATCCCAGGTGGCTACCAGGTCCTCGGCCGAGCCGTGTGCCAGATTATCAGGAAATGGCCCAAGCTCCATCTGGAACCTATCAGGATCCATCAGGTGCTTGGGGCGGACCCAGATGGTTGGGTCCGCCTCCCTGAGGCGGGGTGTAGCAGTTCGAAGATCCACGCGAAGGAGTGAGTGGTCAGACCATGACAAGGGTTTCGTGTCTATATCCCCAATAACAGACCACTCAACCACTGGCCAGAGACAAAAATCATGTCCAGAGTGTGTCCTCCCCTGTGAGTAGGGCCATGAACTAACTGGGTCAGGTCCATGGCTGCCATGGAAGCCATGAACTCCCGCGCCATCTCAGACGTTTCGCCAACGGACGGCAGATTGAAGTCACCTATGACTAAAAACTTGGGAGTCTCTACTGCCACCGTGGCTATCACGTCGAGTAGCTCAGGCAGGGCTGTTGCCATGCGGCAGGGAGCCAGGTACGTAAGCAACAAGCCCATCCGAACCCCATGACCCCATCTCACAAAGAGGGACTCACATCCGGCAATCTGAGGCACAGTGGTCTGTCTCGGACCCAGATCTTCGTTAATAATAACCGCCACCCCGCCCCCACCCCTCCCCTGGGCCCTCGGCTGATGGAATGCTCTGAAACCTGTTGGGCACATTTCAACCAGTGGGACCCCTCCCTCCAAGCCCAACCAGGTCTCTGTAATACCCGCCAGGTCCGCTCCCTCCTCCTCTATGAGATCATGAATGTGGGGGGCTTTATTTACTACGGACCTGGCATTGCACAACATCAGCACAACAGCAGGCCCAGGTCCTGAGTATCTGTGCCACCTAGTATCCGAAGGGAGCTTTGGGGACCGGGGCGAGCAACCGCTCTCAGATAGCGAGTGTGCGCCCCCAACACATGATGTGGCCCCCTGCTCCCGCCATATCTGCCCCTTCCCCCTACCGTGCAGATGGTACAACCCTCATAGGTAGCATTCCCCATTCTCTCCCCAGCCCCTCATTCTGCACCCCTCAGACCCTTGCCCCATCCCAGGCTCTTCTCTGACCTTAGTGGATATCCCCCCCATCCTCTTTGGTCATCTGCCCAATAACATTTAAAGAATTATTAACCCCACTCCCACCCCTTAAAATGTTATAAAATTTATCTTAAAAACCCCATAATCTCTTCCTTGCTCCAAACCACCTCTCAGGGTTCCAAAACCCGTCATCAAGGTAGGCCCTCGGTAACGTGGAGAGCCAAGCCTGCGAGAGGGGGGAATCTCGCATTTTGCGGGGTTCTGCTGGCGAATACATTCGGTAGTGGGTTCAGCCCATGGCTGGGGGTCCAGTTCAATGATTTCCATAGAGGAAGTGTCTATTTACAGGTGCAAACAATTTGATTTCCCTGCCCTCTCACGACAGTGGAAATACAGTTCTCGAGCCATCTCTGGCCCGAGTCTTAGAGTCATTAGCTGTCTTGGACTCAGATGTAAACACCAGCCGCCCTCTCATGGTAGCTGGATAGGAGAGAAAGAAAGCAGTCTTGGTCCAGCTCTTTCACAGATTGCACCTGGGCATAGATGGAATGACCAGTCAGTAAGACAGGAGCAGGACAATTTTTGGCGGACACATAGTAACAGGACCCGAGGGACAGATGGAACACAATAGGCAAAAACCTCCTGGCAAATAGAAAAGGAGGCTGATCCAGTTGGCTGATGACTAAATGGGACCAGAACATCTGTCCAGAAAGGGGCTAAAGTTAGAATAAAAGGGGTAAAAAGCAGGGAAGTGCCAGGGGGGACACCCCATGATGGTTGCTGCAGCCATCTCCCAGTCCCCTTAGCCACCTTCAGTTCTCCGTCAAACTCGCCTCCGGATAGCCTCCAGTTCAGCCCAACCCCCCTTTTGTAGACAAGAGGGGAAGGCCTCCAAGACAGTCCAGGGCCAATCCCTCACAAAATGGGTTAGCCCCTAACCATCATTGGGAAATTCAGGATGGTATTGCTGTCAGGTAGGTCCCCACACTCTCAGCTGTGATCACCAGCTTCCTGGCCTCCCACCGGCCTCCATGATGCCGACTGCAGCCTTCCCTTCGCGATGTACCAGCCTCCCTCAACGATGATCCGGAGAGCCAATAACGTTCTCAGAGCTGCAGACTGTTCATGCAGTCTGGTCTCAGGCCACTCCACTAGGCCCGCCGGGCCCACTGGGCTCGCCAGCCTCCATGCCGCCTCCATGCCGCCAACCGCACCCTCCCTGCTAGAATGTGCCTGAGAGGGCCGAGCCACCAACCACTCTCACAAGCTGTTCTGGAGAGCTGAAATGCTCTCAAAAAGACTGGCCAGATGATCCTCTCGGTGGGCACGGACCATAGTTGACAGTCCGGCCCCTAGGGGATCCCCAAAACGCCACGGCCTCACCCCCCTAAAACCGGAGCTCCGCCGGGAGCCGCCATCTTGGGGCATGCGCAGAGATCGCTCAGACAATAAACTAAACAATAAACTAAACAATAAACTAAAAAAATTAAATTATATCTCATTCTTCTTCAACTAAAGGGTGCTGTTATGTTTACTAATTTTTGGCTAGGAGTTGAGGGATGAGTGTCTCAGAAACTCCTAGTTTTATCATTCTTTCGGAAGCAGTTTCATACTGCTGTGCCCTTTGGTACATTTGTGTGATATCACAATGCATATACAAAAGGGGAAGGGCTTGTGCTATAAGACCACAGTGCTGCTTTGATCATTCTGCCCTCCCCTCCCCTACAGGTCCCTCCTCTTGTCACTGAGCACAGGACTTCTCGAGTCTCTGAGAAGAAATAATTTATTGGAGGCATTATCGCCATCTACCACATTGTTTCTTTCATGGTGCAAAATGGAAAAAGGGTCACTTGGAGTCCTCTTTCCCTCATAGTCCTACATCTATTGCAGTAAAAGAGTTAAATTTAGAATAATCAAGGCCACTCCTTACAGCACTGTTTATGTTAATTATCCACAGCATTGGTCTGGGTGACTTTGAGAAAGTTCTGTGCTGTTTATATAAATATATAGATATAGTTTGTTTCTCTGTGTGCTTTAGCCTGCCCTCTGTCCCATTTCCCTAGTTAACTATTTTATTTTACTTTTGCTGATGTTTCAATAAACATTAAGCTATATTTTTGCCGGCCGATCTGAATGGCAGGTGTGCTTCCTAGTATAAGGAGGTAGGGAGCAAGTGAGAGTGTGCTGGGTGCAAACTGAACTGGAAATTATTCACAGTAATTTTCCAACATGTGGAAATTTATATTTTGCCATCTAACAAAATGTGAAATGCTATAAAGACAAACCATGCAGAGTCTCCAGGTCGGACCTATTCACTATCTGCAATAACTTGTCAGGTGTATCAGTTTTACAATACCCCTGAACAGACTGTAACCAGAATCTCTTATGATATTTTACCCTTTTTTTAAATCCCTGGGGGTTTTTTAATCTTATTTGGGAAAATTAAAGTTACTTGTCTTTTCTTTTTCCAACAGATGCTGCTGACCCGGAAGTAGGTAGGAATTTCTATGTTCCCTAGAAACTTTCTGCACAAATTGGCACTGAATGGTGAAAAGGAAACCCACTTGCCTTTTCCAAAGTCTTAGATATGTTGTTATGTTGCTTCCAGCACAATATAATCTTCAGAACCATTTCTGCAACTTCAGTTGCATTTTGTCACGTTCTTATTGTTAACGAGTTAGACAAAGAAATGTTATAAATAACATACAATATGAAATAATGAGTAGGCTAGCTTGGTGGCTCAACAAGACACTGTGAAGCGGGTGTGGTAGCATCTGCATTTTCTACATCATATGAGAAGAGCACATCTTCCTTCCCCTGTCCTCACTACTTTCCACAGAGGGGACTCTTGAATTAGTGTTGACTCTTGAATGTGAATTAGAGGGACTCATATTGTAATAGTGTTTGATTTGGAAGTATTACCATTTTGGACAGGAAGGTGATGCAGAGAGTGGTAAGGACAGCAGAAAAGATTATTGGGAGTTCCATACCTTCTATCCAGGCCATGGCATATAAGCGCTATCCAGAACAGTGTATATGTGTCCTTTTGAGAGTGGGCATCAGAATTTCATTTTTAATATATACATAGAAAAAATGGCAACAAAGGTTATCTTATAATGTGTTAGAATGCTTTGTTCCTTGACAAGTAATTCATTATTTGACCATGGTTGAGTTATGCTCTTCCATGTTAAAAAATAAACCAGACTTTTCCTTGGAACAGGATCATAATCGACATATGAATGAAGCCTAATGCTGATCTAAATACAGGAATCAATCACATACTGATTGACAAGTTATATAGATATGCATGTTAAATATTAACTTGTTTCTCAGGAGACACAAAATCATTGGAAACTTTCTTCTGAAAATCATATACAAATTCATTCCAAAAGGGAGAGTGTTTCTTGCAGGGTTTCCATTGTTGAGCTTCAAAGATATGGTGGAAAGTCCCCTTTTGTTCTTATTATAATCCAAAATCTAAAAGAATAGAATAGAATAGAATAGAATAGAATAGAATAGAATAGAATAG
>WNWU01004207.1:1397-17035 GCA_012654045.1 Ptyas mucosa | reverse complement strand
AAAAAAAAATTATGGTTGGGGGTCACCACAACATGAGGAACTGTATTAAAGGGTCGCGGCATTAGGAAGGTTGGGAACCACTGGTCTAAAGAAACCTAAGGTGTTTAGTCCTGCAAAAACTCCAGCAAACAAAAGGGTCATTGGCACTCGATGGGTCTACAGAATCAAAAAGAAACCAAATGGTGAGTCATTGTACAAGGCCAGACTTGTAGCTCAGGGTTTCCCTCAACGTTATCCTGAGGACTACACAAATACCTACTCACCGACAGTCCGAACTGAGAGTGTAAAAATTGCTTTAGCAACTGCAACTATCCTTGGTTTAGAAGTTTTCCAGTTTGATGTGGACACGGCTTATCTGCATGCTGACCTAGATGAAGAGATCTACGTGAGAGGTCCTTCAGGGTTCCGACAGCAAGAAGGGGATACCTGGTTTCTACAAAACAGTCTTTATGGTCTGAAACAGTCTGGTTTAATGTGGTACTTATGTCTTACTGACAAACTAAATTCAATGGGCTTTATTAAGTCCGAAACTGATGAGTGCGTGTTCACAAAAAGATCTAACAATGCATATGAAATAGTTCTTGTTTATGTTGATGACATTGTTTATATTGGTCCAAATAAGCAGATGAGTGAAAGTTTTGCCAAAGCTTTGCAGAGATACTTCACATTGAAATCCTTAGGTCATATTTGCACTTATTTAGGTGTTCAGATTGACAAAACACAGAAGGGGTTTAGTCTTTCACAAGAAGATAAAATTGAGCAAATTTTGCATCATTGCAACATGAAGGATGCTAACACAACAAAGACACCCATGCAAACAGATTTTCACAACTTGACACAAGAACCGAGTCCTGAGTTCGAGGATCAAACGCTTTATCGTTCAGTCATTGGGTCACTGTTGTACATTAGTAGTTGGACCAGACCCGACATTGCACTTAGTGTTAATCTCTTGTCACGACACGTAGGTAAGGCAAAACAGTTTCATTGGACATGCGTTAAGAAATTATTGAAATACCTAAAACACACTAAAGGGCGGTATAAAAATTCAATAAATAAATAAATAAATAAATAAATAAATAAATAAATAACTTATGTTCCATAGTTTTTCCCATTTTTCCAATTCAATGTTATATCCAAATTTTTTTGCCCAAATTATCATATTTTCTTTGACTACTTCTTCTTCTAATTTATATCTTAATAAGTAATTATAGGTTTTGGTTATCAATTTATCATCTGTTCCTTGTAAAATTTTGTCTAATTCATATGGCTCTTTTTGGAATCCGAATTGCTTCAGGTCTGTCTTGTATCTGGATTCTATCTGTAAATATGGCCACCAATCAATGTCTGTACCCTGTTCTTTCAGTTCTTGTCTCGATCTTAACTCTCCTTTGCTGTTCAACAGATCTTTATAAGTTTTCATTTTATCCATATCCATGGCATTGGGATAGATCTGTGCCTCCATGGTCGATAGCCATTCTGGAATTTTGTCATAGTGTACTTTTTTAATCTCTTGCCACATTTTAAGCAATGCTTCTCTAATAATATGCTGTTGAAAGTATCTGTGGTGTTTGTCTCTCCCCTCCCACAAAAATGTGTGCCAACCTCTTTGCAAATCAAAACCTTCTAATATTAATATTCTTTTATTTTTGAGCTCTATCCAATCTCTTATCCAAATCAATGATGTCGCTTTATAATAGGTTTCCCAATCCGGTAGTCCTAATCCTCCTTTGTCTCGTGTGTCCTGGAGATGTCTTATTTTAATTCTTGCCTTCCTCCCCTGCCAAATGTAGTTTGCAATCATTTTATTAAAATCTTTGAAAAAAACTTTCCCTGGCCTTATCGGGATGACTTGGAACAAATATAGTATTCTGGGTAATACATTCATTTTGATAGATGCAATCTTTCCTAGGAATGATAGTTGTAAATTGTTCCATGTTTCTAAATCTTTTTTTATCTGTTTTGTCAATTTATTGTAATTAACTTCTCTAAGTGATGATCCCTTATTGGTGAGCCAGATTCCTAGGTATTTTACCTTTTTTACCATTTGTATTCCTAATTTATCTTCTAATTCTTTTTCCTGTAGCTTTGTAAGATTCTTCGTTAATGCCTTTGTTTTTTGTTTATTAATTTTAAGTCCGGCCACTCTTCCATACTCTTCTATTTTTGCTAGCAATTTGGTTCCTGTTAATGCTGGTTGTTCTAGGATGAAAACCACATCGTCAGCGAAGGCTTGAAGTTTGTACTCCTCTTTTTTTATTTTCAATCTTTTTATTTCTTTATCTTTCCTGATTTCATTTACTAACGTTTCTAACAATATTATAAACAATAAGGGGGATAAGGGGCATCCCTGTCTCACTCCTTTTGATATTTCAAATTGTTCTGTCGTATCACCATTTATCATTATCTTTGCGTTTTGAGAGTAGATCTTCCTTATCATATTTAAAAATTTATCGCCGAATTTCATGTTTTCCAATTGTAATATAAAAAATTTCAAATTTAGATTATCAAAAGCCTTCTGCGTGTCCAAGAAAATTAATGCCAATTGTTTATCCGAATTTTTTTTCATAATATTCTAAAACATCAATTATTAGTCTCATATTATTTTTAATTTGTCTTCTTGGAATGAAGTCATTCTGGTCTGGGTGGATATATTCGTTAATAATTCTTTTCAGTCTCTGTGTGATAATCAGCGTGAATAACTTATAATCTACGTTTAGAAGTGATTTTGGCCTGTAGTTTTTGATTTGTGTGAGATCTGCTTCTTCTTTTGGAATGAGTGTGATGATGGTTTCAGTCCACAATTTGGGGATTGTGGCTTCTAAAAGTGCATTGTTAAAAACTTGAAGTAGAATTTGATCTATTGGTTGTTGGCATGTTTTGTAAAATGCTGTTGGTATACCATCAGGTCCTGGGGTTTTATTGTTCCTTTGTTTTTTCCTTGCCTCTATTAGCTTGGTCATGGTAATTGGTTTATTCAGTAGCGCTCTCTGTATCTCTTCTAGTTCTTGAATGTTTGTTTTACTTAAATATTCTTTGATATCTTCTTCCCGGATCTTTTCTTGTTTATATAAATTCTGGAAGTAATTTTTTACTATTCGTTTTTTATCTTCGTTTCTATAGTATGTTTCCCCTACCTCATCTTGCAGTTGATGTATTGTTCTCTTCTCTTTTTCCTTTTTCAATTTATACGCTAGCCAGTATCCTGTTTTATTTGCATATTCAAAATGATTTTGTTTTGCTAATTTAATCTTCCTTGCTATTTCTGCTTGTGTAATTAAGTTAATTTTATATTTGGTGAGATTTACTTTTTCCTTAATTACTTTATTATGAGGTTCTTTCTGCAACTCTGATTCATGTTTTCTAAGTTCTATTAATAAATTGTCTCTTATTTGTTGTTTGTCTTTATTTTTCTTTGCCGTGTATGCGATTGTTAGGCCTCTTATATAGGCTTTGGCTGTGTCCCACAGGTTTTGGAGTGAAGATTGCTCTTTTGTATTTATCTGGAAAAATGTAGTCATTTCTTTCTCAATCAGTTGTGAATAATCTTTATCTTTTATTATTTCTTTGTTCATCATCCATCTTCTCTGTTTTCCATATCCTTTCCATATTACTGTTATTGGACTGTGATCTGCCCAGGTGTTTGGGGATATTTCAATTTCCTTTATGTCTTTTCTAAGTTCTGTAGTCATCCGGGCCATATCTATTCTAGACCATGATTGATGTGGGCTAGAATAGAATGTGTACTGTTTTTTTTCTTTATTCACCTCTCTCCATACATCTTGATAATTGTAGTTCATGTGCCATATTTTTGAATGTGTCTGGGAGTGTTTTTTTCCTAGTTTTGTTCTTTTTATTACTCTGATAGTCTTTTTCCGTGTCTGTAATCGCATTAAAATCCCCTATAATACAGATATTCTCGTATTCCAAATCTTTAACCATATTATGTATTTTTTTGAAAAATTCATTTTGGTTTCCGTTTGGTGCATATATCGATATTAATAATATTGTTTTTGATTCTGTTTGTATCTCTATCATCAAAATCCTTCCATCTTCATCTGTATATGTTTTGTTTTCAAATGTTTCTTAATGTATACTGCAATTCCTCTCTTTTTTTGTTCTGCTAGTGAGGTGTATAGTGTTCCTAGTCTTTGATTCTCTAGTAATTTCTGATGGTGTTTCTTGATGTGAACTTCCTGCAAGTTTATTATATCCATCTCTAATTTTTGTAGTTTTGTAAATATGTGGGCTCTTTTGGTTGGTGCATTTAGTCCATTTATGTTAATTGAGGTCATTTTTAATTCCCGTTCCATTCTTATTTCTTATCTATTCGTTGTCCTTAGTCTTCTTGTGTTTCTTGTTATTATTTGTGTTTTTTCCCCTCGCTCCCTCTCTTTCCATTCTTTCTCTTTCCTGTCTTCTCTTTTCTTTTTGCTCTCTTTCCATTTCTTCTGTACGATGTTCCTCCTGGCTCTTATTCTCTGGTTCTTCTCTGCTTTCCTGTTCCTCTTCTAATACAAAATGCTGATCAAAAAATTCTTGGGCTTTTTCCAAACTATCGATCTTATATTTCTTTTCTTGCCAGGAAATCAATATACCTTCCGGTATCAGCCAGTGGAACATTATTTTATATTTGTTTAGCTGTGATGTTAGGAAATTTTAGTTTTTCCTTTGGTCCCTTATTCTTCTTGGAATCTTCTTGAGCGTTATTATCTCCTTTCCCTTATATAAAATTGCTTCTTCTCTCATCTTCTTATAAACATCTTCTTTTATAGGTTTTTTTTTTTTTTGGTAAATCTGATATGTACCTCCTTAGGTAATTTATGTCTGCGAGCATAATTTGTATGGACTCTATAGATTTCGTCCATGTCTCTTCGGATATCTTCTTTGTCTCTCTGGGTTGCTTCTGCTAATATCCCTGCAATTAATTCTCCTAAGTCTTCATCATTGGTTTCCACTATGTTCTGGAACCTGAGGTAGAGAGACGCTTTCTCCATCTCTAAATATGTAATTGACTCTTCCAATTCTCTATAAATTGACACTTGGTTTTGTTCCATCATTTCCATTCTCTTATCTGTTTGTTCCATTTTTACCTCCATCTTTTGGATGATTTGCTCATTTTTCACAATATTCTGCTGTATTTTTTCAATCTTATCATCCATTTTCTTGATATTATCTTTTATTTCTCCCACATCTGTCTTCAAATCTTCATGATTCCTTCTTGTTTCTTCGTGATTGTTTGCGATGGGCTCTTGTGTTTTATTCATTCCTTCTTATATCATTGCTAACACCGATTGAATGTTTTGTATATTAAGGGTGGAAGTTGTCTTTTCTTTCTCTGCCCCTAACATAGTGTCAATTGATCTTTGCTGCACAGGGGGTGTTAAAAGTGTTGTCTGATTTGATGTTATTTTCTTGTTTATCTTAGTAATCGATGATGAACCTGTGGTTGTCATTTTTACTCTTTGTTTTACTCTTTCCCAAAATTTCATACACTTATTTCATTTTCATTTTTTCATTTTATTAGATTTATATACCGCCCTACTCCCAAAGGACTCAGGGCGGTGAACAGGCACAAGATAAAATACATAGATACAAAAGTTAAAAACATAAATAAAACCAAATTAAATAGTTTAGCCCAAGACAATTAAAATCCCAATAATTTACAAGCAGATTAAAAATTTCAATTTAAAAGAATTTAAAAGAAAAGGGGAAAAGGTTAGGCCAGGCTGGCTTGCTGAAATAGGAGAGTCTTAAGCGCACGGCGGAAGGTGCGCAGATCCGGGATCTTCCGTATCTCCGGGGGGAGCTCATTCCAGATAGTGGGTGCCCCCACAGAGAAGGCCCTCCCCCTGGGGGCTGCCAGCCAACACTGTTTGGCCAACGGCACCCGGAGGAGGCCCTCTCTATGAGAGCGTACTGGCCGGTGGGAGGTTGTTTGTTGTAGTAGGCGGTCCCGTAAGTAACCAGGTCCTAAGCCATGGAGCGCTCTAAAGGTGGTAACCAAAACTGTGAAGCACACCTGGAAGACCACCGGGAGCCAGTGCAGCTCGCGCAGGAGAGGTGTCACACGGGAGCGCCATGTCACTCCCATAACCACCTGCGTGGCCGCACTCTGCACCAGTTGGAGCCTCCAGGTGCTCCTCAAGGGGAGCCCCATGTAGAGAGCATTACAGTAGTCCAGACGGGAAGTGACAAGGGCATGAGTGACTGTGTGTAAGGAGTCCCGATCCAGAAAGGGACGCAACTGGCGAATCAGGCGGACCTGATGAAAAATTCTCCTGGTCACGGCCGTCAAATGCTCTTCTAAAGACAGCCGTGAATCCAGGAGGACGCCCAACTTGCGAGCCCTCTCTGTGGGGGCGAGTGATTCACCCCCAATAGTCAGCGAAACCGGGACACCACTTCAAGGGCATCATTGGGGTGGTCCGGGGTGGAGATGTACAGCTGGGTGTCATCAGCGTACTGGTGGTACTTCACCCCGAAACCACGGATGATCTCACCCAGCGGCTTTACATAAATGTTGAACAAAAGGGGCGAGAGGACCGACCCTTGTAGCACCCCACATATGAGGGGCCTCCGGATCGACCTCTGCCCCCTGCCAACACAGACTGCAACTGGTCGGAGAGAAAGGAGGAGAACCACCGCAATACAGTGCCTCCCACCCCCAACTCTTCCAACTGGTGCAGCATGATACCATGGTCAATGGTATCAAAAGCCGCTGAGAGGTCTAATAGGACCAGGACAGAGGAGCAACCCCTGTCCCGAGCCCTCCAGAGATCATCCACCAACGCGACCAGTGCCGTTTCCATGCTGTGCCCAGGCCTGAAGCCCGACTGGAATGGATCCAGATAAGTCGTTTCATCCAGGTACTGGGGGAGCTGTCGTGCAACCACACTGTCAACAACCTTCGCAACAAAACGAAGGTTGGCGACCGGACGATAATTAGCCAACACTGCCGGGTCCAGGGAAAGCTTCTTGAGGAGAGGCCTCACCAACGCCTCTTTCAAGGTGGCGGGGAAGTCACCCTCACCCAATGAAGCATTTATAATCCCCTGGAGCCAGCCTCGTGTCAACTCCCGGGAAGCCAGCACTAACCAGGAGGGGCACGGGTCCAATAAACATGTGGTCGCGTTCAGTCCACCCAGAATCCTGTCCATGTCGTCAGGGGTCACAGGATCAAACTCATCCCAGATAACATTCTCAAGACCTGCCTCAGTCATCCCCCCTGAAACTACCCAGTCGGAATCCAGGTCTTCCTGAATCTGAGTGATTCTGTCATGCAGATATTGAACAAAATCCTCAGCTCTACCCTCCAAGGGGTCCTCCTGCGCTTCCTGGTGGAGCAGGGAGCGGGTCACCCTAAACAGGGAGGCCAGGCGATTATCTGATGATGCAATAAGAGCAGCAAAATATGTACGTTTTGCTGCTTTTATTGCCACTAGGTAATTCTTAATATGAGATTTTACCAGTGTCCGGTCGGATTCAGAAAGGCTGGCCCTCCAACTACTCTCTAGGCATCTTTTCCAGCACTTCATCTCCCTCAGCTCCTCGGTAAACCAAGGAGCTAGGTGAGATCGGCGCCGGGTCAGAGGCTGCAAAGGCACGACCCGATCCAGGGCTCCAGCGGCCGCCCTATCCCAGGCGGCCACTAGGTTACTAGTCAAGGCGTGTGCCAGAGCCTCAGGAAATGGCCCAAGCTCCATCTGGAACCTATCAGGTTCCATCAGGCGCCTGGGGCAGAACCATCTTACTGGCTCCGCCTCCCTGTGGCAGGGTATAGCGGTTCAAAGGTCAAGGTGAAGGAGGGAGTGATCCGACCATGACAAGGGATCGGTGACTATGTCCCCTATCTCAAGATCACTCAACCACTGTCCAGAGACAAAGTCCAGGTCCAGCGTGTTTCGCCCCATGTGGGTAGGGCCATGAATTAGCTGGGTCAGGTCCATAGCTGTCATGGAAGCCTTGAACTCTTGAGCCACTTCCGACGTCTCACCCACAGACGGCAGGTTGAAATCCCCCATGACCATAAGTCTGGCGGTATCAACCGCCACCGTGGCGATAACGTCGAGGAGCTTGGGCAGGGCTGCTGCCACATGGCAGGGAGCCAGGTACGTGATTGGCAAACCCATCTGAACCCCATGAGCCCACTTCACAAGGAGGGACTCACAGCCGGCCGTCTGAGGAACAGTGGCCTCCCTCGGTCTCAGACCTTCTTTAATAATAACCGCTACTCCCCTGCCCCTGCCCTGTGACCTTGGCCAATGGAATGCAACCTGTTGGGCACATTTCAACGAGGGGAACCCCCCCTCCTGGCCGAACCAGGTCTCCATAATACCTGCCAGGTCTGCTCCCCCCTCACAAATAAGATCACAAATGAGGGGGGCTTTATTTACTACGGACCTGGCATTGCACAGGATCAGCCGAAGGACCAGGCCCTGAGGGTCTGTGCAACCTGGGGAACAGGTGGAGCCTTGGGGGCCGGAGCGCACCACCGCTTGTAAACAGCGGGGGCGCACTCCCCTAATTCGATGTTGCCCCCTGCTCCCGCCATATCTACCCCTCCCACTCACAGTAATGATATTTAGAGCACTATCCGGACAAACTCTGACTCCCCCCTCGACCCCAGGCTCCCCACCTCCCACGCCGTGCTTCCTTGCCAGGCCTGCCCCTCCCCTTGGTGGGCTATCCCCCATACCCACAGCTTGCATTCCAGTCAAACCCTCCCCCTCCCTAGAACCCCTTAAAAATTTCACAAAGTATTTGGATAAAAAACCCCTCAACCCCCTAGTTTTCACATGCCACCTCTCTGGGTCCCAAAACCCATCATTGAGGTGGGCCCTCGATAGTGAGGAGGGCCACATCTGTGATCGGGGGGGGGGATGGAGCATAAACAGGGGTCTCATGAAGATGTAACATCTAGGTAATTGTTCAATGAGGCACACTGGTACTTCCACTGTCCTCTCATGACAGTGGGAAGGGTCCTGACACGTACAATCCAATGGGAGTGACATCCAACTTGCCCTCACATGACGAGCGGCCAGCAAATGACCTTAGATCGAAACAGAATATTCCTCCTGGTGGCACAGTCAAGATGTAATAAAGACCCCTCAGATGTTGTCTCATTAACTAACCAAAGTCGAAGGGATGAAAGCTATCAGTCTATCAGTCTATCAGTCGGTCAATCAGTCCGGGGAGAGAGATGGAAATAGTCTCTGGCATAGTCGTATACTCGCAGGTCAAATTCGAGTAATAGTTCCGATAGAGGGGAAAAAGAGGGAGAGGGGAAGAGGGGAGGGGAGGGAAGAACCCCTTCAATTTCAGGGCAGCTGGTAAGCCCATTACATAACATATGCAGTGCCCGGGGGGGAGGGAAGAGGGGGAGGGGTTGGTATCAATGTGACGGGGGGATACCCCTCCGTCGCCCCCAACCCTATTTCCTCAGTTTTTCCAGGAAGCATAGTTGCTTCCAGACCCCAGCCTCCCTTAAACACCATGAGAGGCCTCCAGGTCTTCTGCAGCCGTTAGAGGTCTTCCATGAGGGGTCTGACATCTCCATCTAGGCAGCTGCCTGTGCCCCTCTCCGTTTCCTCCACAGCAGCCCCCTTCTTGCCGTTGACGGTGTTTGGCCAAGCGTCCAGTGTTTCTAATGGGGTGTGCTGCGGCCCTATATACTCTCAGGGCCGGTCTTGCCACCCCCACTGATGCCAGCACCACCATCCCCGGTTCCAAGGGACCGCCGCGGAGATTTCCAGGTGGGGCAGATGAAAAATTCAAGTGGGCCATCTTCCCGCTCGCCACTAGGCTGCCATATCGCCACATCCACCACCTTCTCCTTCACCTTCGCCGCCGCGAACGCTACCAGCGGGTGGCTGACAAGCCAGCATTCCCCCGGGCTCTTCCGGCTCCTCTGGCTTCACCATCCTCAGGAGCCAACGCCCAAGGCCAACACGGCGACAGCCCTCTACAGCCGAGCCGGGCCGAGCCAAGCCAAGTCCGATGCGCCCGAGGGCGAGCTGAGCCGAGACCGACGCGTCGGGGGGCAAGGAAGGTCTCCAGATCCTTGCCCCAAGCTCAGCACTCCCCCGGGCTCCTCCGGCACTCCGGTGCTCCTCAGCACTCCTCGGGCTCCTCTGGCGCCTCCAGTCTCGCCGCGCCCAGCCAAACACCGCCGCCAACGCCAACGCCCAAGGCTGATGCGGCTCCAGCCTTCCACAACCTTCCGTAGCCAAGCCGAGCCATCCCAATGCGCCCGAGGGTAAGACCAGCCAATCCGACACGCTGAGGGGCGAGGAAGATCTCAAAATCCTCGCCCTGAGCTCGTCCGATCGAACCATGGGTCGCTGATGGTCGAACGCCCCTGTAGAAACCCCCTAAAGCTCCAAGACCATCCCATCCTCACACAGCACTTGGCGACGCCACCGCCATCTTGCGCATGCTCATTTCCATCTTTATTATTTACTTTTGAGAGCTTTATATTTATGTGTCTATATTAATACTTAACTTATATATTATGCAGATCTTAAGATGGTAACTAATAGGAGTAATATTGTAACTTTATCTGTATTAATACTCTTGTCTCCTTAATGGGTAAATTTCTTTAGTGTATACTTTTACTTCTCTATCACACAGTCAATATTTCTGTATAACTTTCCATATACTTATTCACACTTTTAAAGATTTTCTAAATTTCAACTTTTCAATATCCTTATATAAGGGGGAGGAAAATAGGGGGGGAGATGAGGGAAAAATTTAGGGTTTTAGCAGTTCATTAATTTGTTCTTACTATAGTTAATTACTATACTTGATTTACTTAACACAGAATATATAGTCAAACTAAGATAATAAATATATAATTCTAGACATTACTAATACTTAAGATGAATAACTAGATAGATAGGTAGATCACTGAATAGATATATAGTACTAAGCAATAATTAATATATGTAGCAATAAAGCCGATATGTCTCAATTATTAATTAATGGGTGACAATTCAAATTCCCACAATTAAATCTTCTTAATAGTTGATAAATGACTCTATTCAAATTAAAGAACTATATATATACTTCGTTACTTATTGTTCGTTATCCTTCTGTTTTGCAATCTTCTTTCTTTCACTCTTGCATCATTTCGTCTTCTTTTCTCTATGAATTATTTTTGATGTCCCTGAACTTAAATGTCCAAGAATCAAAATATCCAAAATATCCAAAAGATACACTTTTGTGTAGTTAGTTTGTTTTTTGAGTGTTGGAATTTTGTGAGAAGAATCTGAAGAATCAGAAGTTTTTGGGTTTGATTTTTGGGGATTGTTTTTTCTTTTTACCTTTCTTTTTGGTCTTTCTTTTTTCTTTTTTTTCTCTTGGGTTTTTTTTTAACTTTTTCCTTTTGGTTGAAGGTGAGAGGTTTTTTGGGGTGTGATGGAGTTTCTTGATTTTCTTGATTTTTTTATACCAATTCACCCAACGGGGTGGAGTAGGTACTTTGGATTACAAATTAAACTACCATTTGGATTACAAAATTGGTTGTCCATAGTGTATAAGATGGGATAAGATGAAGAAGACAACGACACAGCTCCCCTTCACAACACCAATCGCAAGCCCTGCAGGGCAGAGGACATTGGATACCATGGCTATGCAACTGGAACTAAAAAATATGATACAGGCCTTCCATGATGATTTTAAAGAAAGGATGGAAAAGGTAGAAGAACTTAAAGAAGTAAAGGCGATGATGGGAAAGAATGAAGAAAGGTTACAGAAAATGGAGGAAAAAGCAGATTCGACAGAAAAAAATGGAGGAAATGGATGATAGACTTACAATTGCTGATAAAAATCTGGGGGGAAAAATTGTGTCTCTCAAAATGGACAGGGCAGAGTATTACTTAAGATTCCAAAATATAGAAGATGAGAAGGGAGAAAACCTGGTGGAAGTGGTGGCGGAGATACTGGTGGAAGTGATGGAGGAGACCAAGGAAAAGATACTGAATGGGATTGACGAGATATATAGAGTTCATACTCGATATGCAATGAGAAATAAATTGCCAAGAGAAGTGCATGTCAGATTCACCAGGAAAGCAATAAAATCAGAAATATTACAGGTAGCAAGAAACACACCAATAAAATATAAAGATAAAGAGATTGTGGTGTTGAAACAGATACCTAGAAGAGTAAGAGACCTGAGAAGAGAATATCAGTTTTTGACAAAACTCATAATAAAGAAAGGAGTGAATTTTAGATGGTTAATACCAGAAGGAATAATGGTTTACTGGCAAGCACAAAGACATAGATTAGATACAATAGAAAAAGTGGAATTATTTTACAATGAATACCTGGGAACCCAAGAAGAGCAAAGATTGAGAGAAGAAAAAGATACGAAAGCCCAAGATGAAGCGGTGAAAGAAAAAGAAGACCAAAAAAAAGAGATGACAAAGTTGTCAGCGTTCCAGAAAAGCCCCGACTCCCAGTAAAGACACTGAAGCAGGCATTTTCCAAAGTTCTCTTTACTAGCAATAGGTAAACTGGCACATCTGGGAAATCCTGAATCTGAAAAACTCGGGCTTTCCTTCAATAATACAAAGCTCCCAAAACCATCCCCTTTCTCCCCTTTCGGTCACATGCTCCAATCATCGTCTGTTCCACCTCAAGCCAGACCCTGACCACTCCTCCTCCAGATGCTGGCTCACCCTGACCTTGACCGATAGGAAGAATGCTATTATGTCTACTAACTCCCCTCTCCTAAATCCCCCCTCCTACTTTCCAACACAAGAAGAGGTGGCAGCATTGAAGCTTCCGGCTTAATATGGCTTCCAAGGCTGACAGGCATCCCCCCCTGCAGAAAGAACAACATCCTGAAAAATAAAACAGACAAAACAGAAAAGAATGGGTTAACGCTTAGCACCAATCCCTTTAACCCCCCCTTCCCCCCAGGAGGACCTTTCGGTTTGTCAGGAAATTTGTCATGAAACTGTTTCACGAGCGCATCAGCTTTCACATCCCAACTCTTAACCCAAGTAGCTTCAGTCAAAGGGTAGCCTTTCCAGTGCACCAAATATTGTAATCGGCCCCTGTAAAGTCTAGAGTCCAAGATTCTCTTCATCTCATAATGAGTCTCCCCTTGTATTACCAAAGGAGGGGGTGGAGCAGCTGGCAAAGGTCTGAGGGTGGATTCTCTGACTGGTTTCAATAAGCTGCTGTGGAAAACGGGGTGTATTTTCCCTAATATGTGAGGAAGCCTAAGTCGGACAGTCACTGGGTTAATCACTTTCACTATAGGAAAGGGACCTATAAATTTGGGTCCAAACTTCTTGCTGGGCACTCTCAATCTTAGGTACTTGGTTGACAAATACACCTTATGACCTATTCAGAAAGACGGCTGGAGACCCCGATGTTTGTTGGCTTGAGCCTTATATTGCTCTGCTGACTCCGCTAAAGTTTTTTTTTTGTATTCTCCCAACCCTTTTTCAATGAGGTCATCCAGTCTGTTAAGAACATGGAAGTGGGCGGCTCTCTAGGCAACTCAGGCATCGGCACAAAATCCATGCCCGTAGTTATTTCAAGAGGGGTCAACCCAGTACTGCTGTGTACTGCATTATTATAAGCAACTTCTGCGAATGGTAACAAGTCTGCCCAGTTCTCCTGTTGATAATTCACATAACACCTAATGTACTGTTCCACCATTGAGTTCAATTTTTCAGCTGATTTGTTAGTCGACAGGTGAAAAGCCGAGCTAAGTCCCTGGGATGACCCAATGGCTCATAGAAATTCCCTCCAGAACTTAGCGGTAAACTGGACCCCGCAGTCCAATATTATTCTTCTTGGGACTCCATGTAGCCTGTAGATGTGTTTCACAAACAGTTTTCCAAGGTTTTTAGCCGAGGGTAGTCTGCTGCAGGCAATGAAGTGGGCTTGCTTGGAGAATAAATCAATGACAGTCCAAATGACTCGGTTGCCCCCACTGTCAGGGAGCTCAACTATGAAGTCCATTGCAATCTCCTCCCAGGACTTGGTGGGTTCGGCCACAGCCTGGAGAAGACCAGGGGGCTTCCCTGGTCAGTATTTCATGGTGGTGCAGGTGGCACAGCTCCTCACATAGTCTTCCACTTCAGTTTTCAACTTTGCCACCAGAATTGACTCCTGGTCAAATGGAGGGTTTTTAAAAACCCAAAGTGGCCCCCTAGGTGAGAGTCATGACTTCTCTTCAGTACTAGGAGCCGCAGGCTGTGGGGCACGTAAAGTTTATTCCCCTTCCACGCCAACCCGTCCCTTAGGGTGAGGTCCGCCTGGTGTTCTTTAAACCAGGGATCATTAGAGAGCACCGCTTTTAGCTCCGCTGTCAACTTGTCTTCGGGGAGGTTGGAACTCTGGTGCGTTTGTGCTCTGGTGTGGGCTTGGGCGGCTGGCTGAGACTCTGAAACCATGGCGTGAACTATCTCTTCCCATCGGCTGTCAAATTGGGGCTTGCGGGAGAGAGCATCAGCCAGAACGTTCTTAACCCCCGGGATATATTTCAGGTTAAAGTTAAACTGCTTGAAATATTGAGCCCAACGAACCTGCTTTAGAGAAAGTTTCCTCAGGGCCTTCAGTGTTTTGAGATTCTTGTGGTCAGTCCAAACCTCAAAAGGCTCCTCCACCCCCTCCAGGAAATGTCTCCAAGACAGGAGAGCCCATCACACCGCAAATGCCTCTTTTTCCCATACCACCCATCTGCTCTCAGTGTCCGTTAACTTCCTGGATACGTAAGCACACGGCATTAGATTGTTCTGGGGGTCTCTTTGTAGTAGAACAGCTGCCACCGCCACATCACTTGCGTCAGCCTGAACCATGAAGGGCTAATTCGGGTCAGGATGCTGTAGGATCGGCTCCACCGCAAATAGGCGTTTTAACTGTTCAGAAGATTTTTGGCAGTCCATTGTCCAAACTAAAGGCGGGATGGGTTTTGGCTTGGTGGGAGATGGGCCAGTCTTTAGCAGTTCTGTCAAAGGGAGTGTGACCTCAGCAAAGGAAGGGATCAATTGTTTGTAAAAGTTTGCGACTTCCGGTGGGATCCCGACATCGCCAGATGCTTCTTTTTGAAGCGCCAACCCAGGGCTCCGTAGAACCGCAAGAACAGCGACTATCAGCTGTCCTGCGGTTTGGAAACTTTCCTCCTGGTAAGAGGGGGGAAAGTGAGTAGACGGGTGGGGTAGAGCTCCCTGAGAGTGCCAGATTTTACCCATAATCTGGCACTCGAAGATGAGAGCTCCCCGCTAAGCCTGTCAGTACTCCAGACCCTGGATGTCTCTGCTTTGCAGAGCTAGATGTCATGCCCATCCCAGCAACCAACTTTAAACAAATACTTTTTGAATCAAGCTGGCGGAGCATAAGCAGCATGAATAAAACAGCAAGTATTTTTTTTTAACTCCAAAGATTTACCTTCTTTAAAAGATTTTCCTTAAGCTGAAAGTGAAAGCAAGATGGCGTTTGAGTTTCAACGGGGCGTGAAGAAGTGAAAGTTAAAAATAATTATTGACAAGCCCCTGTTTGAAACGTAAAACTCTTTTTTGAAAAGCGGATGAAACAAGAAAGGAAGTAATTATAATAATTGAAGCAGTAATATAAATTACAAATTGCAAAGGGTTCTTTTTTTTTCTTTTTGATACTTTTTT
>WNWU01004171.1:986-11714 GCA_012654045.1 Ptyas mucosa | reverse complement strand
CTACAGGTTTAATCTAAATCTTTGAATTTTTTCTTCTTTTAAAATTAAATAATGCAATTTTAAGAGGGATGTGTCTTTACAATGGCATCTTCTTCCTGTTCCTCATAACCTTTTTTTCCTTGAAATGAAGTTTTTAATTTCCCCCTGTTTCTACAGAAGGAGGAAACAAAGAACAAGAAGAGGTAGTGTTTATCAGGATCTTTTTACATGACTAAGAAGTCTGGAGGTTGTTCTGTTCCCTATTTTCTTCTCATGATTTCCTATCAATGGTCCAGTAAACCAAGGTATGTTTGAAACCCCAAACACTGAAATATTTCCTGGCATTATATTTAAACTGGCTGCTTTATTTCTTGTAAAATTAAAAAAAATAAATCTAGATGGTTTTTAAAGTACTGAAACAGACTTTAGATACAGGCAGTCCTTGACTTACAACAGTTCATTTAGTAACCGTTCAAAGTTACAGCGGCACTCTTCCGGTTGATGTCGCGGCAATATCAGACACAGGAAACTGGGCTCCGTTCCCTGTGCTGACTTCTCCCTGTTTGTGGGCTCCGAGAGGAGCCAAAGCCGCCCTGTAGGGGCGGTGAAGCAAACAGGGGCACCCTGTGAGGTCGAGGAGAGTTGCAGCTCTCCTGTCTGACCCGGGGTTCTTTTTCCCTCTCAGTTACAGCAGGAAGAACAGGCAGCCTAACGATGGCTGCCACAAAGCTGGGACAACCGAAGAACAACTAAGACTGGTGCTGCAGCAAATTAGGTGAACTGTGCTGGAACTGGGGGAGAGGATTTCTTTTTGCTTTAAATTTAACCCCAAGGAACAATTTAGAACTTTTTGCTTAGAACTAGGTTGTCAAGCCCTGGCTTGCCATACCTGGGGGGATGGGGGGGAACTGCTGTGGGGACAGCATGGTGGCTGCGGGAGCAGCGTGGCTTTGGCGGCTGGCATCCCAGGTGCTCCCGACGGCTTCCTGCTCCTTCGGCCAGTGTGGCTTTTCCATCACCTGACCGGCACTGACGGTGGCACAGCTGATGGGCGGAGGACTGTGAACCGCCATTTCCTAGCTGCTGCAGTTCTTAACAGCTGCAGCTGCACCGGGGTAACCCGGGAGACCCGGAAGGAGGAATGAACACAGCCGGATGCTGGCTACGGGGGTGGGCTGGGCCATGGGCATGCCTATGTTAATTCAGAGCTATTTACAGTGCTGGTAGGTGATAGCTCCCAGCGCTGACTTTGTATCTGTTACAACTCAGTCGTGCCGGACTGCTGCTGCATTAAAACCTGCAGCAAGTAACCTTGTTTCTGAGTTTGATTAGCCGGCATACGGACGTCTGATAGGTGTTAAAGCGACATTTAAGCATTCTGAGAAAATACCAGACCAGAAATAAAAGGCGCAAGAAAGAAAAATAATAAATTTTGAAATATACAGAAAATTGGACTCTTAAACTGGGAAGACATGGTACTGGGAAGGCATTTTAAAATGCTGGAATCATTTACTTACAAAACTTATTCTGCTTTTACAATTGTTTTATAACTAAAATGACGATTGACTAGTGGCAATACTGAAATTTAAGTGGAGAGTGCCACCTGCTGACAAAAGGAAAAATTACAATTCTGGGAATACCTATGTGAAGGACTGTGAAAATATCTATTGGATTATTTTTAGCTACCCTATGACTACTGGAGACCCAAATATGAAAATAAGGAAGCTATTTAATTAAAGAGACACCCGAATGTTATGCTAGAAGATTGAACCTGTAAAGGGGACGTAAAGAGGCTTTTGATAACCTCTGGGATTATCTAAATGGAACTGATTGTTTAGCTATTGGATATAAAGAACTGGGACTAGTACACTCCTTAAAGGGCAACTTAAGGACTGAATAAATAATTCTTGGACTGCTGCACAAAAGTCGAATTTTTAAAAACAAAATAAGATGTTGTATAAGGAAGTGGAATTTCAAAGGAGATGGTGTTACTTTTTCATAACACAAAAGACATCATGGAGAAAGGATTTAAGGAGATCACGGAAAAAATGGAAAATACCATACAAGGGATGATGAGTAAAGACCAAGGCGCCCAGGAAAGGGAGGAGTCAACAGAAGAAATGAAGGAAGAAGAAGACAAAGAGGAGACAACAATGAAAATAACAGTGATTGATGAATCAAACCAGGGGAAAAATATATTAAGAGAGTTGGAAGATATGTTTGAAAGGGTGACAGGGGCCTGGGCAGAAATTTTGGAAACTAGGCAGTGGAAGAGGGTAGAGGTGGGAGAAATACCTAGACTGAACAACCAATAAGCATATGCAGACAGAGATAAAGATTCAAGAGAAATTGGGAGGCAAGTCAAAAAAAGCATAGCAATTAAAGTATTGAAGCGGGCAAGAGACGATGGATAGATGATTTCCCTTTTTGTTGTTGTACTGATTTGCTTTTCCTTTGTTCTCTCTTTCTTTTCTTTTTTGTAGGTAGGTGACATGACTAGAAGTTAGGTAGGATAGAAAGAAAAAGTCTTTTAATAAAGGGTGACATGATTAAAAGTTAGAATAAGTGATAGAAATAAGAGAAGGGGAATATTAGTGTATACACTTCTATATAATAAAATAAAAGTAATAACAAGAGAAAACATGGAATAATTGAATAATGACAGATTGCAAATTAATATAAATATGTATCGTTATTAGAAATATATAAGTTGATTGAATGTAATAACTATGATTAACTCTACTAGTTTTATTTGTATTAGAATGTATGACACCTAGGTGCCACACTGTTCATGCATTGATTTGATATGTTTGTAAAAAATAAATAAATAAAAAACTTGGGGAAAAAAGATACAGCGGCACTGAAAAAAGTGAATTATGACCATTTTTCACACTTATACTGTTGCAGCATCCCCATGGTCACGTGATCAAACTTCAGATGCTTAGCAACTGACTTATATTTATGATGGTTGCAGAGTCCTGAGGTCACGTGATCACCTTTTAGACTCTTTTTTAAAATCAAAATTTATTTTTAATGCAAATAATGCAAACATAGTACATATACATCTACATACAAAAGAAAAGGAAAAAATACAAATATCACAGTGCACCCCATCCCCGGAGACCACTTTTTTCCCTTATATTTCTTCTTCTATAATAACTAAAAGATATACAATATATTCCAATTGTGCCCTTATCCCCTCCAAAACAACAAATATTCTTGAGTAGCTTTATTCCCTTTGTGTTCCACCAACACTGTTTTTATAAAAAACCCCATATTTCATTATAATTGTTTACTTTAATCATCCCTTTTTTAAATTTAATTTCTGTTGTCAATTTATCATTTGTTGCCATACTCCAAATTTCATTATACCTGTCAGGTTTCAACGTAATCTCAAATAAATTTCATTCTCAAACACAAAGTCTTTGATGAATCTCTCATTTATTGAAGAATTTACGATCCGACCTGAACTCATTTGCAGCCAAAACTGATTCTCTGAAACCAACCCCTCCCTTTCCGCTTCTCAAAACCCAGCGCCCATTGGCCATCTTCCAAGTCAGTCTCTTCTGCCAACTACTTCAGATCACAGGAATGTCCCCCTCCCTCCATCACCTGGGTTACGTTATCTACTAAGGGGGAGAAGAACACTAGATCAAATGTCAAGCTACTAAAACTTCAAACTGCTTCTAACTATTTTTTTCTTTTCTCTTGGATCTTCATGGCAGCGATGAAAATAGAACAAATATGATCGCTGACAATACCACTCATTTCTTTGAATATCCCAATTTCATCCCCAATATTTAGCCATTACTAATCTAGCTGCCATTATCAAATTTACAATCATTTCTTGTTTTGTTTCATTTATATCTTGTTTTTCCACCAACAACACTAATGCAATTCTCGGTGACATATCTAAATTTATATTCAAAAGTGCTTTAATTTCTCTAAGCACCATGTCCCATATTTTTTGTGCACTATCACAATCCCACCACATATGTTTATATGTTCCAACCTCTTTCTTGCACCTCCAACAAATATTTGTATATTTACTATCTATTTGATTTAATTTACGTGGTGTTGGGTACCACCTCCATATCACTTTATATCCATTTTCCTTAACTCTAACTGACATATTCTTATATACTCTTCTATTCCAAATATTTTTCCAATCGTTATCATTTATTTCTCCTAAACCTGATTCCCAAATTAATTTTAAACCTTTTGCCTGCTCTTCTAATTCAGTTAATATTCTATATATTTTCCCAATTCTTCCTTTACCTATATATTCTTCATTCACCTTACATTCTTTTATAATCATTTCAAATTTTGTTAACTGTCTATCTTTCTCCTCGAATCTTTCTTCTACTTTTATCCATTTCTCTAATTGTATTAAATTCAAACAATTTAATTTAGTATCTAATAAAAAGTTCTTTAGTTGTGTTATATTCTTTATCTTGTTCTGATTTTGTCTGATGTCTGATTTTCTTTTAGTTTACTAATCCATTCTTTCAATTCAGTCTTAGGGAAATTCTCCATTTCCACCACCGATGTTAAGGGAGAAATTCCTGGCATTAACCGGTATCTCCATTTATTCCATAATTCTATCAATTTTTTTAAAAAGGGATTTTGAATCTTCCTAGCAATTTTTTTAATATACTTTTTGAACCAATATGTTTCTATAGGATCACCTATTTCCCTTATTTCTTTCAACTCTATATCCCTCCATATTAAATATCTAGTTACTGCTATAATATCTGGGACCATCTTTAACTGATTAGCTACCCAATAATTTTTAACATTTGGAAGACCCAGCCCACCCTTTTTCAATGGTTCATACCACAATGCTTTTCATATTCTTGCTCTCTTACCTCCATTACAATACGCCTCCAGCAACCTCTGTATTTGCTTTAATTCTTGATCGGAAAATTTAATTGGGATCATCCAAAACAAAAAAGTATTTTTTTATTTTTTATTTTATTTTATTTTATTGAAAAGACAGTGCCATGTCAGGATAACAATACAAATAAAGCACAACCAGAGAGAGATCAATGATAAATAACATACATGCTAATAACTATAACTGTACTATGTTAACAGTAATTGCAACAATACAAAAAAGAAGAAGTAATTTTTGGTAAAACTTTCATTTTTATCATTGCAATTCTTCCAAACCATGATAATTTTACTTTCTGATATTTAACTATTTTATCTTTTATATCTTTCTTTAACTTTTCATAATTTCTTTTATTTAACTCTTGAATGTTTTTTTGTGATGTCAATACCTAAATACTTAGTACTATCTACTATTTTTAATTTATATTTTCCTTTCAATACATCCACTTCTTCTTTACTATGGTTATATAACATCATTTCTGATTTTTCCCAATTTATTTGTAATCCACTATGTTTTCCAAATTCTTTCAGGTGTAAATATATCCTCTCTATAATAACTATGGGATTTTGAAATGTTAATAATGTATCGTCTGCAAATAAATTTATTTTAGTTTTCTTCTGTACGCCAATTCCTTCAATCAATGAATCTTCCCTAATTGCATTTGGCAAAACCTCCATCAATAATGTGAATAAAACGGGATAATGGGCAACCCTGTCTCGTTCCCCGGCTTAAGTTTATTGTCTCTGTAACTCCATCATTTATAACTATTCTTGCTTTATTTGAATATAATTGATTTATCACTTTTCTAAAACTTTCCAAAACCTAACTTCTCTATTAATATCTTCAATGTAGGCCATTCCACACAATTCCACACAATCAAAGGCCTTAAACCTTTTTTGACTTCTTCTATTTCTTTATATACCCTATTATAACACTCTCTTTGATTTATATTAGGTGCATACAAGTTTGCTAAGGTAACCTCTTGTCCATAAATTAAGCCTTGAATTATAAGAAATCTTCCCATATCATCCCTTTTTATGGTTTTTAGCATAAATTCACAGAAGGGGTGAATGAACTTAAGTTATACTGGGATGACGTATATGAAAAGGCATTTGGTACAGCAAAAGCAAGAGGGGTAGCAATCATTGTACCTTTTAGACTTTCTGATGAGCAAAGTGTCAGGGTTCTGACAGATGCCCTAAATAAATCATGAGCCTCAAGCCAAGCTTCAAAAGAAATCCAGTTATGTATTAGGAGCTTCATGCCGGCACGGATGAGGTGGAGCCAACTCTGACCTTAGTTAATTTGCTTTGCCTCTGACCCTGTTTCCCCCTCCCCCCAATATGTGTCATCAGTCACATTCCCCAACGAAGCAAATTTGTGTATTGTAAAAGTCGCTCCCCTCCAGCCACTGTGGGTTTCCATGGAGACGACCTTGGCATATTGGTTGGAATGTGCCTTGTTTTGACTGAGATGCCAGCTCCTTGATGCAGCTGCAAAGTTCGCTTTCCCATCCTCCTTGCCTCTGGCAACTCGAGAGCAGGTCAGGGATGCTTTGCAAGTTGACATTCATCTCCCCTCACTTCCTGAAGGTGACCTGTGCAAAGCAAAAACAGTTTGAGTACAGGTATAGATTTTAGGGTTGCAATTCCCCCCTAGGCTTGTTTGGGTTGTCTTCATGGAATTTAGCTACGAGGTGGTCAGCCTGGATGTTTCTATTCTTTACCCAAGACGCCTCTGATAAGGAGTAGCTCTTCCACTTGATTAGGTATTGGAGCTGTCTCCTGTGTCACCTTGAGTTGAGGATTCATTGCACCTCATAATGGGTTTGCCCCCCTATGACCACTGGGTCCGGGGGCTCATGGGGTAGTGGTCTCAGGGTTGACCTGACCACGGGTTTTAAGAGGCTGCTATGGAATACCGGGTGTATCTTCCCTAGCAGTTGGGGAAATTTTAATTGCACCGTAACCGGGTTGATGATCTTCACTATGGGGAATGGCCCCATGAACTTGGGTCCCAGCTTCTTACTGGGGAGTTTTAACCTCAAGTATTTTGTGGAAAGGTAGACTTTCCCCCCCTCATTGTGGGGCTTGGTGTTTGTCTGCCTGTTTCTTATAGGTCTGTGCTGCTTTAACTAGTGCCTTCTTGATGTTTTTCCATGCTGCTTTTAGTGTTGACAGCCAGTCTGTCAAGCTAATTGAGGAGGTGGGATCCCTTGGGTATTCTGGCATTGGGATGAAGTCCATGCCGCTCACTATTTTGAATGGGGTTAGCCATTTGGCAATTCTCGCGAAGGAGGGGATGAATTGCCTGTAAAAGTTTGCGAATCCTAGGAAACTTTGGAGTTGTCTGCGGGTGCGGAGGGGCTGCCAGCCTTGGACGGCTTGTACTTTGACTGGGTCCATCTTTATGCCCTCATTTGATAC
This sequence comes from Ptyas mucosa, assembly GCA_012654045.1. NCBI lineage: Eukaryota > Metazoa > Chordata > Lepidosauria > Squamata > Colubridae > Ptyas > Ptyas mucosa. The sequence continues at coordinate 4,415 of WNWU01004171.1, read as the reverse complement.
TCGGTAGCCCAGGTAATCTAGCCATTCGCTGTGAAATTTGCATTTTGACAGCTTGACGTACAGGTTTGCCGCCAGAAGTTTTTCCAGTACCTGGCGGACCAGGGGTATGTGGTCCTCCATGGTCTCAGTGTAAATGAGGATGTCATTCAGGTAGACAAGTACCCCCTTATAGAGGTGCTCATTCAGCAGCTTGTTTATTAACTGCATGAACACCGCTGGAGCCCCCTGCAGTCCAAATGGCATTACCTTGAATTGAAAGCTCCCTAGCGGGCAGTTGAATTCTGTTTTCCATTCATCTCCCTCCCTGATGTGGACTCAGTAGTATGCTTCTCTGAGGTCTAATTTAGTAAAGACTTTTCCCTTGGCTAGGTGGGACAGCATGTCCTTCATGAGTGGGAAGGGGTATAGGTTGTGTACACACAGACAGTTTATACCTCTAAAATCCATGCATAATCTCATAGTTCCATCTTTTTTTTCTTTAAATAGGACTGGGGCTGCAACCTGTGGCTTGGCTGGCTCGTTGAACCGCTTGCTAGGTTTTTGTCTATGTATTTGCACATTTCTTGCATTTCCCAGGGTGTCATGGCGTACAGTTTGGGTTTGGGTAGTTTTGCCCTGGGGATGCTTTCAATGGCGCAGTTGTCTCGCGGTGGGGGGTACAACATTGCACTCAGCCTCACTGAACACTTCCGCAAGATCCTGATTAACAGATCATTAACAGATCTTCGGGGATCTGTTCAACCTCTGGCATTTTGTCAGAGGTGGCTGCCAATAGTTCTGGGGGGGCCTTTAGGGAGGTTTCTTTTGTGGGCGATGCTTCTATTTGCTGGTGCGGGAGGGGTTTGGTTCCTCTAGCTAACCTCAGCCTCCGGGTACCTCCTTCCCACCAGATCTCCAGGCCCCACTTGTCTAGCCAAGAGAGCCCCAGTATGACTGTGTCTGTCATTTTAGGGGCTATTATGAACTGAATTGCTTCCCAGTGGTCCACTAGCTTGAGTTTCACTGGTTCAGTTAGGTGGGTGGCATAGGCTCCCCCCTATAGGGACCCATCGACCTGTTCGAATCTGATCGGGTGGGCCAGTCTCTTCGCTCTAATCCCCAGTTTCAGGACTGTGGCTAGGTTAATCAGGCATCTAGTGCAGCCTGAGTCTATTAGGGCTTGAAAAGTGCCCTGGGTCCCTGTCTTTGGGGCTGTGAGGTGTATAGGGAAGATGAAGGGGTGGATCGGTTCAACCACCATTGGGTCATTTTCACCTTTGTCCTCACTGTCATAGGGATCCGGCAATTGGTCGTCATTGGCTGGAGTCCCCCTTTCTTCAACTGGGTTAGGAGGGACCTCTATGGCCTGGAGGGCTTTTTGGGTTGCGTCAGCGGCACGCCTGGGGCCTCATTCCAGTTGTGCCCTTGGTGATGGCTCTGGTTTGGTTTTCGGGGCTGGAATTGCGCATGCTGAGGCAATGTGGCCCATCCCTCCGCATCTGTAGCATTTCAACTGGCTTCATGGGAGGGTTGATTTTAGGGCTGGCTGTGCTGCTGCGATCTCTCGTCGGCTGGATGGTCTCTGGTCTGGTTGGCCTCTGTCCTTGGTGTCCAGTTGCTTCCGCATGTCATTTGTGGGCAATCTGCAGTCAACTTTTATGGCCACTTGGAACCACTCCAAGAGTCAGTTTGGAATGTCCCAGTAGCAGGTCACCTGGGCAATTTACTTGTCCAGGCTCGTTCTGAAAAAGTGAACTAATAGTTGTTCCAGCAAGGACCTCCGGGGTGGTGCCACGGTGGTGCGGTGCAGGGAAACTAGACTTCGTTCTCCCTGCCCGATTTTCTGCGTTTTGGAAGCCAGTAACGGCAAAGCAGGTCCTTGGAGGGGACAGCTATAGTGAAGGGAACATCCAGAGGTGATGGGGAGAGGAGCATCCCCCATTACAAAGGGTGAGAGCCCTGAAAACCAGCGCAGAAGAGACCAGCTGTCAAGGCAAGGTCTGGAAATGTGGCGGCCTGACAAAGATATGAGAGGAAGCAGAAAGTGAGAAGTGGCAGAAGTATCGGCGTATAGGAAAAAGAAAAAACATGGGACACCGAACTATCTCTCTGGTGGATGGGATTTACAAAAACTACTGAATAAAAGTGAGTCTCCAAGGTGGAGGTGGCGGCGCCTTAGCGGTGGGAGCAGAGAAGGAAGAAGACTGAATTGTTGTGGATTGGCAAGGAGGGAAAGTGATTGCAAGTGTGGATTGAACGGTTGATATATTGGAAACAGTGTTTTGAGAGACAAAATTCTGTGGAGGAACGTGGTAGGAAGAAAGAGAAGGCTACCTTTCTGAGACAGTGATGATAGAAGTGGAAGAAAGTAAAGAAAGTGAACAGAAAGACAGTGACAGTGACAGTGCAAATTGAAGGTAGCCGCCATTCAGAAAGCAGAGAACAAGGAAGCTGCGTAGTGAGCAGAGAGACCGAAGACAAAGAACTGTGGTAATTTAAATGACTTTTATTTATTTATTTATTAAACTTTTATACCGCCCTTCTCCTAGCGGACTCAGAGCGGTGAACAGCCAAGTAAAAAACATAATACAAAAGTTAAAATCATTTTAAAAATAATTTAAATACAATTTGGCCCATAATTTAAAACATGTCAATTAAAATCAATCAATATCAAACGTTAAAACCAATAAAGGATCAGGCCAGCCCGGCTAACTGAAAGAAATAGGTTTTTAGGGCCCGACGAAAAGTCCGGAGGTGTTCTGTCCCCTCCCTGCTTCAGAAGCCCAGACAAGCACACACACTCGAACAGGAGTATTCAGAAGTTGTTTATTTACCTTCCATAAACAACGAGCTGGCAGCGAGCCCGGGAGAGATAACGACAGCTGTTGTTTTGAGTTGCCACGGCCAGTCCCTGATAAGGCTCCAAGTATTTATATCCAATACGAGCTTCAAAGAAAACGCTTCGCTGCTGCAGTATTTCAGGACACAAGCAGTCAGGGTAAAACTTTGTTCGTCACAAAAGCCAACAAGGTAAGGTCAGCTCCTTTTATACCTTGTGGGGCGTTGGCTTTGTGACTCATCCCCTCGTGCTCGGCCCCACCCACTCCTTTGCTGAGCCCGTCTCTCTGATCGTCGCCACCTGGGATTAATCCACTCCCTCTCCTCATTATCGTCTGACTCAGAGGAGCTTTCTTCCACAGGGCTTTCAGCTGGGGCCTGGGGTGGTGCCAAACCAGACGGGCCAGGGGAGGAGTCCCTTGTCCCCTCCTCTTCACTTTCGGAGGATTCCTCCTCCGGAGGTCCGGGCTCGGGAGCCGAAGACACAACAGGAGGTCTGGGATCACTCGTATCTCTGGGGGTAGATCATTCCATAGGGTGGGTGCCACCACAGAGAAGGCTCTCCCCCTGGGGGTCACCAGCCGACATTGTCTGGCTGACGGCACCCTGAGG
>WNWU01004150.1:792-10923 GCA_012654045.1 Ptyas mucosa | reverse complement strand
AAACCCCCCCCCGAGTGACTTAATATTTGTATTCCACATGGTATCAGCAAGATCCAGCCAAAACGGAATCTTATAATCCCACTTGGTTCGGTGCTTCTTCCAAATTCTCATCAGGGCATTTCTAAGTATATGACTATTAAACACTTTATCCACTTTATTGTCATAAAATAGGTATGCATGCCATCCCCAAACAAGGTCATGACTTTCTATATTCAGCAATTCAGTCTTAGTTTTTCCAAACCAATCACTTATTTGTGTCAATGCAGCTGCTTCATAATATAATCGAAGGTTTGGAAGTTTAAGACCACCCCTCTCACGAGTATCTTGCATAATTTTCAGTTTCACTCTCAGTTTTTTTTCATTCCAAACAAATTTATTCACTCCTTTTTGCCATTCTAGCAATGGTTTGTCTGATTTGAGCACCGGTATCATTTGAAATAAGAAGATAAATCTAGGTAAAACATTCATTTTTACTGCTGATATTCTTCCAAGTAAAGATAACTGCAGTTTCTTCCAAGTTTGCATATCTTTTTGTATCTTTTGCCACAGAACTTCATAATTGTTTTGAAACAGTTTTGTATTTGAATCTGCGACTTGTACTCCTAAATATTTGACCTTTGAAACAATTTCAAAACCTGCCACTCTTTCCAGTTCCTTTTTTTTGCTCTCTGTCAAATTTTTAACAATCATTTTAGTTTTTTTCTGGTTCAGTCTAAAACCAGATACCATGCCATATTCTTCTATAATGTCTTTCATCTGAATTATTGATTTCATCGGCCGTGTTAGGGTAACAACCAGATCATCTGCAAATGCCCTAGTTCTGTAGTCCTCTTGCCTTATAACTATTCTATTCAAAGAGTTCGAATCCCGTATTGCGTTCAATAAGACTTCAAGAGTTAAAATAAATAATAGTGGGGATAATGGACAACCTTGTCTTGTACCTTTTTGTATATTAAAATTGGATGTTAAACTTCCATTGATAATAAGTTGTGCAGATTGTTCATGATAAATTGCTCCAATCGCCTGTATAAACCGTTCCCCCAAGTCCATTTTTTTCAAAGTCTTAATTATAAAATTCCAATTCACTCGATCAAAGGCTTTTTCCGCATCCAAAAAAACCAGCACTGCAGAGATCTGTTTATTCTTATCTAGATAGTCCAATAAATCTATGATTTGCCTGACATTCTCCTTCATTACCTTCGATAAATCCCGCTTGGTCGTAATGAATTACGTCTTGAATAATTGGCATCAATCTGTTGGCAAGCACTTTTGCAAAAATTTTATAATCCGTATTTAGAAGAGATATTGGTCTGTAGTTTTCTGGTTTTTTAGGACCTGATTCTTCTTTTGGTCTCAATGAGACAAAGGCTGCTTTCCATGAGGAAGGTATTTTACCACCTTGTTGTATATTACAAAATAAATCTTTAAGATGCTCAATCATTTCCGCTTGTAAAGTTTTATAATAGACTGCAGTTAAACCATCCATCCCTGGAGCTTTGGCTGTTTTCAGTTGCTTTATAGCAAGACTAATCTCCTCAACTGTTATTAGTTGATCCAAATTTTCTTTTTGAGCTAGTGAGACCTTTGAAACTCTTTTTTCTTCTAAATATTTATCTATACAACTGTTCTGTATTTTATCTTTAGCATATAACTTGGTATAAGGGGGGAATTTTTAATAATTGGAAGCAAGCCTTATTTATGGTAGGTATGGTTATGTTGGGATTAATCTGTTTACCATGTTTTATACCCCTTATAAAAAATGTGGTACAAAGCACTATTGAAGGTACGATAACTGTTACACAAAATAAAGAGAAACATATGATGATGATGATGTTGAATGATGTAAATGCATATACTGCTATTATGAAATTTGAAAATGTTGAAGAAATTAGAGAAATCTTAAGAGAATTCCAGAAGTAATGTTTTATTTTATGAAAAAGTGTAAAAAAATAGAACGGGTGGATTTGTAGGATATAAGGGAATTCAAAAATAAAATAGTAATGAAAGGAATAGTAATAAATGAATAGAAACTTGTTATTCTATTGTACAATATATGTTATGCTGCTACAAAAGTGTTTTCCATTTAAGCATTTATTTGTTAAGCATTTATAATATAAGTACCTCTGTAAAAACATATGTATGAAATCAATTGTATCCTTCCTGCATTAAGATCTAAATATGACTGAATTTTACAATGTAGTTAAATTATATGCTTTGTGGAACTTTTCTCCCATGTCTATGGTGCATATGCTTGGAGAAGGACATGTAGGTATTATCTTGTTCTTTGGCATAGGAGAGGGGCCTGCTGAGGGTGCACGGAGACATTCCTTAAAACTGAGAGATGCTATGTAGATGTGTAATGGACAGGTACGGAGAGGTACGGGAGGTTCTGAAGAGAAAGTAATCTGAGAAAACAGAGAGATAATGTATTCCTTTGAGGCATCTTGGATTAGCTGAAACCCCAGAGGGCCTGTCCAATAAGTCCAAAGGAGGAGGGAAATGGGACGTCAGGATAGGGAACTATAAAATGTAATGCTTTTGAAAACTTTAGGTGTGGCTTCCTGGCTTAAACTCCTTGTTGAGGTTTCTGCTGGAATGCCACCCTATTTTGCAAAATTGATTTTATTATTTTCTTTTAATAAAGTCTCTGTTTTCATCGACCCATGCTTGTTGGTTGAATTCATTTCCAACAACCGGAGGGGAAGTGTTTTCACATGCTGCCTGCATCCCACAGATGGGGCTTTGCTTGTTTGCACGGCCCAGTTTCTGGCATGCCATCGCCCGGTGCTGGTCCACGGACCGCAGTTTGGGAACCCCTGCTCTATATGGCAGATCCAAGGTTCAAATCCACTTTTACCCCCATCCAGGCATTGCAACAGCCTGAGAGCCATTCACTTCTCAACAGAGGAAGCAGTTGACCTCGGTCCAGTAACACTGTAATGGACCAGTTTGGTCCCAGGCCCTTTGCTTGCTACTAAGACCTTACAGTCTCCATTGCAAATATTAACAAGGTTTGATTTTACTTTGTTTCCAAGCCCAGACTAGGTGGCTGCACATATCTCAAAGAGATGTTGCTCCTTCAACTGAGATGTTGTTGCTTCGTTTTTAGTGTCTTTAAACCTGTTTTGACTCCTTTTTTAAAAGTTTTTTATTTTTTACAAACACATCAATGTGTAAACAGTGTGGCACCTGAGTGTCATACATTTTAATACAAATAAAATAGTATTAATCATATTTGTTTCATTTAACAAGCTTATTGTCAGCGCTCTAAATCATTCTTGCTCCATCGCTGACATGAAAGAAAAAAAAGTTTAGAAGTAGCAGTTTGAAATTTAGCAGCTTGGCTTTTCACCCAGTTTCTTCTCTACCCGGCAGATAACGTCACCTAGGTGATGGAGGGAGGGGGGAAATTCCTGTGATTTGAAGCAGCCGGGATGAAAGGCTGATTTGGAAAATGGCCAATGAGGCACTGGGATTTGAGGAACGAAAAGGGAGGGGTTTGGGATCAAAGAGTCAGTTTCGGCTGCAAATGAGTTCAGGACAGATCGTTATTTTTCAATAAATGAGAGATTTCATCAAAGACTTTGTGTTTGAGAATGAAATTTATTTGAGATAACATCAGAACCTGACACTTATATAATCCTTGTAATAATACACATGTTTATTTTTATTAAATTAAATAAATTAATCTTTCATTATTTAATCATTCAATATTTCAATGTGTCCTTTCTATGCCAATCACCCTGTTCTAAGTATACCTTTTAATACAAATAGAATATTATTAATCATATTTATTACTTTTAACAAGCTTATATAATTCTAATAGTACAAACATTTATGCTAAATTGAAATCTTCCATTATTTGCTTGTTCAAATTATAATCCTTCATTATTTAGTTATTCAATATTTCAATGTTATTTTTGTCAATCACCATATTCTGCATGTCATACATTTTAATACAAAGTATTTTTGATCATATTTGTTACATTTAGTAAACGTACACCTATTCATATTGAATTATCTTTCATTATTTAATCAATTTGAATCATCATTTAAATTCTAATTTCCCCTCTATTACTTATTATATAAAAATGTGTATTTTATTAATCCCCCTCTCTCTAGTTTCCATCCCTATTCCAACTTTGATCATGCCACTACTGTATTTAAACATATTCCCTTTAACCATCATCTCTTACCCACTTTAAAGCTTTAATTGTTCGTTTCTTAGCTTGCCTCCCATATTTATATTTATTTATTTATATATATATTAAATTTATAGACCGCCCTTCTCCCTGAGGACTCAGGGCGGTGTACAGCTGGAATTAAAAAACACATAATATAAACAATAAGAACAATTAAAAATATAATTTACCAAGAGAGATTCATATTAAATTTGTGAGAAGGGAACTGAGAGATGAGATATTGAGAAAACAAAGACTGGGGGCGCTGGTGTACAGGGGCAAGGAGATCACCATCCTGAAGCAGATTCCCAGACAGGTACGAGAATTAAGAAGAAAATATTATTTTTTATCAAATAAGCTGTACCTCAAGGGAGTAGGTTTTAGGTGGTTGATTCCGGAGGGTTTGATGATTTTTTGGGAGGACAGTAAGAAGAAAATTAATACTGTAACGGAAGCTAAGGCTTTTCTTGACCAACATAAATCCTTCCTAGGTGGAGAAGATACAGGAGCCGAAGAGGGGGAAGTATTAGATGATCAAGGAGCGGAGGCGGACGGAGCTGCTGCGGCCCGGGAGGGGGGGGAGGCCAGACCATGGTTTTAAGAGCCAGAACTAGGAAATGAAGAAAGGAGGGGAATCTACTGTTTAAGGTTTTTTTAATTGACATTTTTCTTTTTTCTCTCTTCTTTTATTGTATTTTGTATAACACTTCTTTTTTGTTTATATAATTTTTATATAACCTGGTTGTTTGTTTCGATTTAAGATAATAATGTCTGTTGTGTGAGAAATTAAAAAAAAGAAAATAATAACTGAGATATCTTTGTATAAAGATATTGAAAATTCAACATATTGTAAACTGTGATATTGTATATTTTTGACCAATAAAAACTTTTTATTAAAAAAAAAAAAGAACAATTAAAAATAGAATAATAAATTTCGGCTCAAATTAAAATACCAATCCCCATTAAATTTAAAATTTAAAATTTAAAATACTGCTTGAGCCAGCCCGGCTTGTTTGAAAAAGTAAGTTTTCAGGGCACGACGGAAGGCACTGAGGTCTGGGATTTTCCTTATCTCGGGGGGTAACTGATTCCAGAGGGTAGGTGCCCCCACAGAGAAGGCTCTCCCCTTGGGGGTCACCAGCCTACATTGTTTGGCTGACAGCACCCCGAGGAGGCCCTCTCTGTGGGAGGGCACGGGTCGATGGGAGGTTGTCTGTGGCAGTAGACGGTCCCGTAAATAACTAGGTCCTATGCCATGGAGCGCTTTAAAGGAGATAACCAGCACCTTGAAACGCACCCAGAAGACCACTGGGAGCCAGTGCAGCTCGCGCAGGAGTGGTGTTACATGGGAGCGCCACGTTGCTCCCATCACTACCTGCGCAGCCGCATTCTGGACCAGTTGGAGCCTCTGGGTGCCCCTCAAGGGGAGCCCCATGTAGAGAGCATTACAGTAATCAAGGCGAGAGGTGACAAGGGCGTGAGTGACTGTGCACAGGGAATCCCGATCAAGAAAGGGCCGCAACTGGCGAATCAGGCAAACCTGACAGAAAGTCCCCCTGGTGACAGCCGTCAGATGGTCCTCTAAGGACAGCTGCCTATCCAGGAGGACTCCCAGATTGCGAGCCCTTTCCGTGGGGGCCAAAGACTCACCCCCAATAGTCAGCGATGGAGTCAACTGACTATATCGGGATGCCGGGAGCCACAGCCACTCAGTCTTGGAGGGGTTGAGCCTGAGCCTATTCCTCCCCATCCAGGTCCACACAGCCTCCAGGCACTGGGACATCACTTCAAGGGCATCGTTGGGGTGGTCTGGGGTGGAGATGTACAGCTGAGTGTCATCAGCGTATTGATGGTATCTCACCCCAAAACCACGGATGATCTCGTCCAGCAGCTTCACATAAATGTTGAACAGAAGGGGCGAGAGGACCGATCCCTGCGGCACTCCACAGATGAGAGGCCTCGAGGTCGACCTCTGCCCCCCTGTCAACACATACTGCGACCAGTCGGAGAGAAAGGAGGAAAACCACCGCAACACGGTGCCTCCCACCCCCAGCTCTTCCAACCGGTGCAGCATGATACCATGGTCGATGGTATCAAAAGCCGCTGAGAGATCTAACAGGACCAGAACAGAGGAGCAACCTCTGTCCCGAGCCCTCCAGAGATCATCAACCAACGGGACCAATGCCGTTTCTGTGCTGTACCCAGACCTGAAACCTGACTGGAACGGATCTAGATAGGATGCTTCCTCCAAGAATTGTGGGAACTGTCATGTGACCACACTCTCAACAACCTTCGCCATAAAGCGAAGGTTGGAGACAGGACGAAAGTTGGCTAATAATGCCGGGTCCAGGGACGGCTTCTTGAGGAGAGGCCTCACCACCGCCTCTCATTCCTCTCTTGGATCTTTATTTCTGTCTGCTTCCACATCTTGGCTATTCATTGTAAACATTTCTCCCTTCTCTGCCCTTCTCCGTTGTCTAGCTTCCAAAATATCTACTCTTGCCCCTATCTCTTTCCCATAAGAATCCTCTTGGTTCTCCGGTTCCTTTTTTAATTCCCTTAGGATACTCTCCCCTTGGCTTGTGTCATCAATCCTTATTATTTTTGTTATTATCCCCTCCTTCTCATCTTGTTTCATTTGTTTTGTCTGTTCCATTTTTTCCATCTACTCTTTCAGTTAGTCCTCCTCTTCCTGGGCGTCTTGATCACTCATTGTCCTTTGTGTTATATTTCCCAGCATTCCATCCATGCTCTCTATTTGATTCATTATTTCCTTAAAATGCCTTTTTCAGTGTCTCCCTTGTACTTTGGATTGCTGACGCCATCTCTTCTCAGGTTCCACTCCTTTCTCCTTGATGAAGCATCTTGTTAAATTTTATTGCATCCCTCTTTTGTCCAATAGTCCAAAGACCATATATTAAAACCTATAGTCACTTCTCAAAAGAATTCAATATTCTTGGTTCTTGTATCCCAAAATTACTCAACCTGTTCCTCTGGATAGTCCCATACGTTTTCCAGAACATCCTTATGTCCCTCTATAAATTCAGTCTTGTATTGTAATCTTCAGGGGTCATTTTAATGATAAAGTCTTTTGTAATATCACATTTAAATCCCAAATAATCAAATAGTTCCAAGATTTTGGGAGTATGTTGTTCTTTCTTTCATCAGCAGGTGGTGTTCTTAGATTGGATTTCAATATTAACCAGTTTTCATTTTCTCACAATGTAAAAAATAATGTTGATTTTTAAGTAGATAATTCCAGCATTTCAAAATGCCTTTCCAGAGCCATGCCTATCCAGTTTGAAAGTCCAATTTTCTGTATTTCAGCATTTTTTCTGCCTTTTCCCCTTTAATTCTGCAATTTTAAACTTTTTTCAGAGTGCTAGATTGCTGCTACTTTAAAAATAGTTGTGCACCTCTCTTTTCCTGGATATTCTTTTGGGGTTAAAATTTGAATAAAAAGAATTTTATTTCTTTTGGAGGCTCCAACTGGTCCAGAATGCGGCCGCGCGGGTAATTACGGGGGCTACATGGCGCTCCCACATAACACCGCTCCTGCGCGAGCTGCACTGGCTCCCAGTGGTCTTCCGGGTGCGCTTCAAGGTGTTGGTTACCACCTTTAAAGCGCTCCATGGCATAGGGCCCAGTTATCTACGAGACCGCCTTCTGCCACCGACAACCTCCCATCGACCCGTGCGCTCCCACAGAGAGGGTCTCCTCGGGGTGCCATCAGCCAAGCAATGTAGGCTGGTGACCCCCAGGGGGGAGGGCCTTCTCTGTGGGAGCTCCTACCCTCTGGAATCAGCTTCCCCCTGAGATAAGAAAAATCCATGACCTCCGTGCCTTCCGCCGGGCCCTTAAAACATTTTTCTTCCAACAAGCCGGGCTGGCCTAAGCGAAGCCTTTTAAATGATTTTAAAGTGGGGTGTTTTTTAAATTTCTGGGCCAAATTTAGATATTCTTTTTAATTGGTTTTTAATTGTTTATATTATGTGTTTTTACTTGGCTGTACACCGCCCTGAGTCCCCAGGGAGAAGGGCGGTATAGAAATCTAAAAATAAATAAATAAATAAATAAAATTCTTCTCACCCAGAATAATTCTTCTTGGCAGCCATCTTAGACTGCCTCTTCTTCACGTCGTGGCATAGAGGGGAAAAAAAGCCCCGGGGCTCAGCAGGAGAGTGTCAGCCTTTGCCTTTTTATTGCTTGCTTGCTTGGCTGCCATTGTAACGGGGGGAGGGGGGAGCTGTCTGGATGTCGGGGGGTGGAGTGAGCTGGTGGAGTAAATGAAGAAAGTTTTTCCTCAGCGTCTCTCCACAGTTGGGAAGAGCGCTGATAATCACTCAAGGTCAACCGGCATGGGATACCAGAAGGATGGGGCCATTGGAAGCTGCACCCCACATGACCCCTGGGGGGGATGTGGATTGGATAATCGTGACCGGACGATTGGGGGGAGGGTTTTAGGGATGCTTTCTATATGTGATTTTCGCGCCTATTACCTCAGACCTTGCTTTTCTTTGGTTGCATTCAGTTCATACTCAGTAAAAGTACCTTTCTCTATGAAAATGGAGTCAGGGGTTTTCTTTCTTGAGTACTGAAAGGAGGCATACCTGACATTAAGCAAGGTCTGCAATTAACAGCCATCCCGGAAAACTACCATGGGGGCTGAGCAAAGAATGACTGACCAAGACAGTGACCAGAAGCATATGGGAGCTGCTGGTTCCGCAACCTCCCCATCACACCCCAGCTGGGAGGCTTCGGAATGGATGGCTGATTTACAGCTGGAGGAAAAGCCGGAGAGAGCCAAATGGTCGCTGGGCGTGGGGAGGTTACCAGAGCTGGAGAAGACCCCCCAAGGAGTAACAACTACCAGACGCCGAGGCGAAGATGCTACCTGGCAGGAAGAGCAGAAAGAAAAACTTCTTTTTTTTATTGAAAAAGTTTTTCAAATACAAATTTCCCCCCCTTTCCCCCCCTTCCCCCCACAAATTATACATTTAAAACATATAAACTTTAAAATACATTTCCCCCTTCCCTCCCCATCCCTACCCAACTGCCCCTTCCCCCCCTTTCGGACTTCCACTATATGAAACTATTGTAATTGCAAACACAATATATATTATTCAACCCCTTCATATTCTATCCCCTTTGCTCTAGTCAGCATAATCATATTTATCTAATCTCCCTCAGCTGAAAGCTATATAATATTTTCTAGTTTTATATTTGTTTTGTATATAATCAATCCATTTTTTCCATTCTTGCACATAGTTCTCTTGCGTATGATCTTTTAAAAAAGCGGAAATCTTTGCCATCTCTGCAAATCCGGCCATCTTCTGAGTCCATTGATCAATAGTAGGCAGGACATCTTTCTTCCAGTGTTGGGCCACCAACAATCTAGCTGCTGTCACCATATACAATATCAATTTTGTTTCCCCCCTTGTAAAATCCTTAACTATACCCAATAGAAACAATTGTGGAGAAAATTGTAGCTTTTTCTTCAGAACGTTTTGCATAACCCACCAAATTTTTATCCAAAAAGCCTTCACTTTCTTACAAGTCCACCATATATGATAATATGTAGCATCTAAACAATCACACCTCCAACATTTTGGTTGAACATTAGGATACATACATGACAATTTCTTAGGATCTAAATGCCACCTATAAAACATTTTATAGAAATTCTCCCTCAAATTCTGCGATTGTGTAAATTTAACATTCTGAACCCATATTTTTTCCCAAATATCCATCATAACTGGTTCTGTAAAATTTTGCGCCCATTTAATCATACAATCCTTAACCAGCTCTTTTTCTGAATCCCTTTCTAGCAAAACATTGTAAACTCTCTTAATATGCATCGGTCCTTTCTCTTTTATCTGTCTAACCAATTCTGCTTCATACAACATTATACCAGTTTTTTGATCTTCTTTCCATCTCATTTGTAATTGAT
>WNWU01004125.1:869-11318 GCA_012654045.1 Ptyas mucosa | reverse complement strand
TTTGTATTCTTCTCCTTTAATTTTTAATCCTTTAATATTCTCATCTTTCCTTATCTCATTTAAAAGGGTCTCCAGGACTATTATAAATAATAATGGTGACATAGGACATCCTTGTCTTACCCCTTTCTGTATGTCGAAAATTTGTGTCAGGTCGCCATTTATCGCTATTTTTGCTGTCTGATGAGTATAGATTTTTTGTATTAATCTGTTGAATTTCTGTCCACAGTTCATTTTCTCCAATTGTTTTATCAAAAAGTTCCAGTTTACGTTATCAAACGCTTTCTGTGCATCGAGCGAAATTATTGCTGTTTCGGTTTCTATCCTTTGGTCATAGTATTCCAGTATACTGATAATTGATCTAAGATTATTTCTAATTTGTCTGGTGGGTATAAAGCCGTTCTGATCGGGGTGTATATATTTATGTATTATTGTTTTCATTCTCTGCGCCAGTATTGCCATTAATAATTTATAGTCAGCGTTGAGTAGTGATATCGGTCTATAATTACTAATTTGTGTCGGATCTGTATCTTCTTTGTGTATTAATGTTATGATCGATTCAGTCCAGGATTTTGGGATTTCTGCTTCAGATAGTGCTTCATTAAAAACTTGTAAAAGTATTGGATCGATAATTTGCTGGCAGTACTTATAGAATTCGGCTGGGATTCCATCCGGACCTGGCGTTTTGTTATTTTTTTGTTTTTTGCGGGCTTCCACTAATTCAAACATCGTTATGGGTCGATTCAATCTTTCTCTGTGCTCTTCTTCAATTGGAATAATTTTGGATTTCTGCAAATAGGCTTCGATTTGTACCTCCGAGACATTCTCCTTTCGGTAAAGTTTTTTATAAAATTCTATCACTATATTTTTCTTCTCTAGATGTGTGTAATGGGGAATTCCAGAATCATCTTGAAGTTGATGAATAATCCTTTTTTCTGTCTGTTTTTTTAATTTATACGCTAGCCAGCGTCCCGTCTTATTTGCGTGTTCAAAGTTAATCTGTTTCGCCATTCTTATTTTGTGGGCTATTTCCGTTTTTGTAGTTAAATTTAATTTATGTTTGGCCAGATTGAGTTTTTGTTGTACTGTCTTGTTATTGGGTTGCTTCTGCAATTTGGTTTCTTCTACTTTTATCTCATCCAGGAGCTCATTTCTAATTTGTTGTTTCTGTTTTTTCCTTTTGGCTATGTATGCAATTGTTAGACCCCTAATATAAGGATCATATTTTCATACGTGGTGGAAATGTAGCAAAGCACAACTTTATTGGCAAGAAATTAAAACCATAATAGAAGAAATAACAAATCTGCAGATACCAAATAAACCAGAGTTCTTCTTATTCGGTATGATGACACCACAATATAGTAAAGAAATAAAATACCTTAGTACCCATATTCTCACAGCAGCGCGAATCATATATGCCCAAAATTGGAAGACGGACCTGATCCCGAGCAGAGAAAAAATCATTTCCAAAATAAATGAATGTGCCGAAATGGACAAGCTAACCTTAGAACTCCAGGACAAAGAAGAAAGCGAATTCTACCAAGTATGGCACAAATGGTACCAATGGCTGGAAAGCAAAATAACAATAAACTAAAACACGACAAATAGGGTTACATAAAGTAGAGAGATATAGAACAAAAAGAGTATCATAATATCAATATTTACAATTTTGAGGTGAAACACATGACAATCGACCATGTAATTTGAAAAAAAAAAAAAGATATGATCTGTAGATGACTGACAACAAATATGTATATGTATATGTAGTACGAGTGGTGTAGGTGGAGGGAATGGTTGTATTTTTGTTGTTTATGTCTATATGTTATTGTTTTTGTTTTGTTTTGTATGTCTTAATAAAAAAAAATTAAAAAAAATTAAAAAAAAAAAGATAAATAAATAAATAATAATAAAATAATAAATAATAAATGTCCTGCAACCTTATATAGAAGCCAACCTACACTAGAAACACAGAAGAGGGCAGTGTGACTGACTAGATTCACAGACAGATTCAGTGTAAAACACAATGCAGTTTGCTTGATTTTCGCTTATCATGTTATGTGAACAAGCAATTAAAGTTTGCACACTATGCTTTATGTCTTAATGTAGTGTATGAACCTATCTAACTATGGTTTACTCAATACACTCTGAATAAGCAATTCATGGCTTAATGCAAGGTATGAACCCAGCCACATAGTTATTGTGGCCATTAGAGAATGTGAGAATGTGGAAAAAGAGTCTCGCTGGATCAAGGCAATGACCCAGCTATTCCAATTTCTATATGTCTGAATAGTCCATCAGATGGCATAAAGATGGGAGAGATAAATGGAAGCAATAATTCAGGTTTTGAATGGAAACATTTCTCTACTTAGAAAAAGGCCCAACTAAAATATAGAGGAGTATTTTATAAAGAACATCTCCTGTGTCTCCACAAACAGCAATTTCTCACAATGTGTATTCAAGTGAAACATCTTTTCTTAAAGCAGCAGAATATTTAAATCTGAACAAAACAATTAATACTTTAATACTTACCCAACCCCAAATAGCCATTCTGTCCTTATCAACAAAGCTCATTTCGGAAAATAGCCTAATTAATAACAGAAAAGTGCACATATTCAAAAAAATCTTATCTTATTCTACTTTGCAATACTTCCTTTACCCCACCTGCCTTGCTCCTTGGAGAATAGGCGTATTAAAATGTAATATATAAATATTAATATTAAATACTTATTTGCAAACAAGTTTTTTTCTATTCCACTTTTTTAAAATAATTGGATTACCAATAAGGGACAAAGAAAATAGAAAGAAGGCTACTTGGGTTAGAAATAGAAGAGAAATTAGTGCATTTGTGTTAATCAAATTTTCATTTTCAAACTTAATATATGAATCTTAACTCAACTACCCATCAAAATTCATTTTTCTGAAAGTTACAGTCCAATTCATCAATCAAAAAAGTAGGGAACATTAAGGAAAGGCCTGCACAAAATGTTTATATCATGCAAATATAGTCATTAACTATGTTATATTTCAACCGTTTGCAAAAACTGTGTATTAGATTAAAAAAAATTACTGTAAATTTGGATTTTTAAAAAAATAAACCCAAAATTTATATTAATATAAGGAGGGGGGTGATAAAAGTTAGTAAATGTAAAAAATGAGAAACAAAGAAAACCAAGCCTACAAAATTCTGCAAGAAGGAGAAACATTCAGTTTCCAGTTAATCCAGTTAAGATGTTAACCATCCTAACTAAGGCAACAAGGCACAGACATACTTGGCTGCTGAGATCTGATCTTCAACTTCATAGGTTCCCAGTCTTCGGTATATTGCATGCAAAATTTTATCTCCTTGAAAGCCACTTCCTCTACCATCAAAGCTAGCCACAATAATCCCTTCGGAGCTTGCCAGATACGTAGACCAGTTGATCCGGAAGGCAGCATCTGCTTTCTGACTACAAGGCCCTGCATATCTGTGGAAAGAAAGTTGGTTGACTCGATCCATGCCGTGTTCTATTTGTCCTGCACTTTCCAAATTCTTATATAAACAGGGAATTTGGTTGCAACAGAAAATGTCCAGCAGCCTGCTCTTCATCTGAGATTGCCACAAACACTGTAACAATAGAACTGGGATACAGGCCCATGAAATGTATCCTGATGATATGCTGGATTTTTAATTTTTTTATTATTTGACTGGCTTTAGTTGTATTGAATGCTTATTTCGCTATACACATACATGGCTGGAAATTAAAAAGAAGCAATATAGACAGCAATTTAGGTTAAAATTAATATATTCTAGTAAGAATGGTATTTACAAAGAAGACTCTAAACAGAGAAAATTTAATTGAAGCACAAAATGATAAGAAATGAGACTGAATCGTATGATCTTTTTCTGGCACAATCAGTATATGAACTCTATGGTAGGATTTTAACCTCCATTTAACTCTCTCCATTGAATTATTTCCATCTTCATATTTTGAAATAATGAGCTGTTTTTTTAAAAACTTCATTCCTTTATGGTTGCTGCAGAACTTAGAGAATGTCCAACAAGAAGTCAGCAATCCCCATTCTCTCATGAAACACAGTGAGTAACTTTGGACCAACCTAATCTAATTTATTGTGAACTTGAGGATAACCATGAAGCTCCTGGAAGAAATCTCAAGTAACATTAAATGTTCATGACTAAGTCCTATTGAAACGACTGCCCATAGAGATAGTTTCAATCTATATTTTCTACATTCTAACTCTCACCCTGGGCCTTTGTGCAAATACAGCAAAACTGAGCTTAAGCTGTAAGCATTTGTTCTTGCTTCATTGCAGGAATGTCTCGATGTCTCATACCTTTTTGCTTTTTTTCCATAATGGAAGGCATTATGGATCCTCAATTATTCATTTTCCAAATATTGTTTGACATAGTGACATTTGCTAACAGGTTACTGCCTTATCCAGAACATTCAAATACCAATCAGGTCTTGCACCAAAGCCCCAGCAAACATAATTAGTGGCTTTTGAGCTGCTGCATGAGACTACTGCTTTTGCTTAGAGCTACTGGGGCTCCTACAGCACTTATAGCCATGGGCCACACAGTCGCTTGCTCATTTCCTCATTGAATAGTCTAATCCAGTGGTAGTCAACCTGGTCCCTATCGCCCACTAGCGGGAGTTCCAGCTTTCATGGTGGGCAGTAGGGGTTTTGTCCCTACTTTATAAATCACCATTACTGTGGAACTGGTGGGCGGTTAGAAAATTTTACTACTAACAAAGATACAAAAGTGGGCGGTAGGTATAAAAAGGTTGACTACCCCTGGTCTAATCTGATGATATTAACATTTCTGGAATATATGAAGAGCAAACACTCTTAATTAGTTGCCCAATTATACCTCCCCAAATGGAAGTCCCTTTGTTGATGCCAGATGTTGATCAGGTGCAAGATGGCAGCTCTGTGGCACAGATCAGAAAAGCTTGTTCAGAATGAGGAGGCATAGTATCCTTTTCAATGTATTAAAGCAGCTGCATCTGCGGAAGACTTGCGTGGTTGTTTCAAAGCCTGTCCTTGGTACTGTGTGTACCCTGGGACTAATGCGAACCTGCATATACAGTTCATGTACAAACACTGTGGTCAGCCTTCAAGGCAGTTGCACTTCTGAAAAGATGCAGCTACTTTAATGCTTTGAGGATGCCTACTTTACCATTGTTAACGAAAACTGCAAACTCCTCTTTCAATGTTTTTCACTGCTCTACTTTTTAATAAAGTGATCAAGTGCAAAAATGAAGGGTCTGTTTTTTCCTCTTGCAATAGATCTGAAGGCTAATTATATATCATCTGAAGAATGTACATAATTCAAAACAGATAATCTACGAATCATGGTCATAGTCATGTCCCCCGGCACACTATCCTAAAAACCCAAATGCTAATCTTCAATAAATGTAAACGGTGTACCAAGATCCACTTTTGCCGTTCAGAATTTTAATAAGCCTTTGATTATCGCTCAGTGAAATTTTAATTAGTGAAATGATTAATAATTCTAATGATTATTATATATTATGTTTAAAATATGAATTAATAGGACAAAGAGAAACTAAATGCTTGAAACTACTGTATGCTACATTCCTTGCACAACCAATTTTCACCAAATATAGAATATTTGCATTTTATTTACTATAAAAAGCAAATTTCTATAATTTGCAGATTACAGGAAGAAGCTAATTAATGCAAATCCTTTAATATGTGCAGAGGAGTGTGAGGGAGGAATAGCATCAACAGCATATGTTCAGGATCCAGGAAATGTGCCTTCTTTGTTTATTTTTATATTATATTTGCAGGGTCGGGTTCAGTAAAGATGTATGTATATGGTACAATGGTCTTATCCACATTTTTCTAATGGTAGCTATCCTTTGGCCATTGTTTTTATTTAACTGCAAACTGCACAGTAGTCCTGACCTAGAGTATATCGGTTTATTTAAATAGGCTCAGCAATACATGTCAAGATTTAAGCCCATTTGGGAGAATGGATTTGCTTAATGACCACATGATTCACTTAATGATGATTCACTTTATAGTTGTCATAAAAACAGTCATAAAATCAAGTCAAGTCACATGGTGTCCTGCTTAATAACTGCAACAACTGATGATGGAAATTCCAGACTCAGTTGTGGTCATTAAATGAGGACTGCCTATATCTCATTGGTTGGAACAGCTGGAAATACTTGAAGGCAATGAAGGCAAGACTTTTTGAGCGATTGTCAAAATATGCAAATACTAAGGCTTATGCATTTGTTTCTGAGGCATATATGTGTAAAAGTTAGGTTTGCCTCTTAACATCATCACTGTTAATCATTCAGAACAGGGCACTCTTCATGATCACTGCAGTTTCTGAACAACCACTAGATGGCACCAGTGAAACTCAGAAAACTCTTTACTGCCCTATAACAATGGTTTGGCTTTTTATAACCTATATCTGATCACCCTATTTCAGAACCACCATGCTTTTCTATATCATAAATTAATTGTTACTTTGATAATTTGCAGAGCAACAGCCAGACCAAACTCTTTTAATAAAGGCAATAAGTTTTGAAGCACATTAAAGTCTTAAATGCTTGTTAATGAAATTTCTTAGAAATCTTTTTGTTGTTATCCTGGCTAGTCTTTTTCTTCTAATCTTACTAGTGCAAAGATATTGCTTGTATTTGTCTGATGATTGCATCACAGCCCTCTGAGAGAATATGAAACCAGATGCCAATAAGTTCCTCCTCTTCCTCAACAGTAATTTATTAGCAACAACGCCTTCTGGGTGGAAGAAATGGGCCATCAGCCTACTGAACGATGGCTTGCATCTCCCTGAACTGCCTGCAGCCAAGCTGCTTCTCAGGGGAGCAATCTGCAGCATTCGGAACTGAGGCCTGAGTAAACCAGTTTTGCTAAACCTGTCTTGCTTTTTAAATCTTTGTACAGCATCCGCGAAGCATTAGGCAGACAATACATAAATATAAACATCATTGGTAACATGAATTAAGCATAAATAAATAAAGGTAAAAGGGCAGTTTGACTTACACATCAATGAGCAAGGGATACTTTTTTGACTCATCGAAATTAGGAGGCAATATCATCTGATACCAGTATGCTGAAGAGGAGAAGAAAAATAGGAAAGCAAACAAAAACGTGAAATATGCATTAATAGTTATAAAGAACATATGCAGAGTTAGCTTGAACATAGGAAAGGCAGGGAGAGGGAGAGGAACTGGAAAAGTTCTACACAGGATCCAAAGCTTGCACTACAGTAATAAGAAAAGTCTTCCACCTGCAGACTTTCGCTAGATAAAATTGATTGCTGCAATAACTGGTGACGGTGTTAATTGCAGTAAAAGGAAAGGCTTTATGAAATCTTTAAAGTTTGAACATTACATCAACTAAAAATCCAGGGAAAACAAGACCATAAATAACATTCAAAACCACATTTAATAGTCAAATTAACCACTGGTATAGTATTCTTACATCAGAACCAGCAACTGTGATTATTTAATTTCAACTCCCCCAGTAAAAAAATGTGGTCGCATTTTCATGGTGGCATAAGGTTGCTAACCCCATAGTAAGCCTCACATTTGCATCTCAGAATCAGGAAGAATTAGGGAAGAGGCATTATCTACTTCATTTTTCCAGAGGTTGTTAAAGCAAATTTAGAAAGGCTGAACGTAGAAAGTGCTGAGGTTAATGGGAGATCCCAAAACAACAAAAAGCTACATTAGAAATAGAAGGAAGGCCAAAGAGATTGTAGATCTATTGTTATGAAAAATGAATTGGTAATGGATGATGCAGAGAAGGCAGAGTTTTTAAAGTCCTATGTTGCATTTTTCCTTTCTCGAAAAAGAACAGGAACCTTAGCAGGTCATTGTTATACCACTGAGGAAACTGTGATTTAGGATAGCCAAGGACAGAATAGCAGACTTAATAACTTAAGTCAATTTAAACAATTTCAGATTTCCAGGGCCAGATAGATTATACCCCAAGGTACTAAAGGAGCACTAGCTGAGATTATTGCAAAATTGTTCTTGGTAATTTCTTCCAACCTCTGGAAGATTGGCAAAGTCCCAGAAGATTGGAGGATAGTAAATGTAATCTCCATCTTCAAAAAGGAAAAGTAAGTAACAGTAACAGAGTTGGAAGGGACCTTGGAGGTCATCTAGTCCAACCCTCTGCTCAGGCAGGAGACCTGTACTAGGGATTCGAACCACCAAACCGGCGACCTTTCTGATCGACAAGCTCAGTGTCTTAGCCCTTGAGCCACCTAGTCAGGGTAAAAAAAAGAGAAAAAAAGGGGTAAAAAAAGAAAAGGTGGAAGACTCAAGAAACTACAGAGCTGTTGATGTCTATACTGGGCAAGGCCTTTGAACAGGCAAATCAAGCAGCGTGTGTGTGATCCCTGCAACAATTTACAAAATCCAGCATGTGCTTATTGAAAAACAAGTTGCGTCACGCTGACCTTATTTCCGTCTTTGAAAAACTTATGAATAAATATGGTTTACCTGGACCTCAGCAAATCTTCTGACAAAATGCCTCATAATATTCTCCAATATTCTACAAGTTATTACTGTAGAGGAATTCACAATTGGCTGAGTGGCTGCATTCAAAGTGCTCATTAATGGCTCCACTTCAGTTTAGAGGGAAATACTGAATGGAGCGCCACTAGATTCTGTGCTATTCAACACTTTTATGAATGACTTGGAGGAATGAGTGAGTTGAGAAGACACTTAAAGACACTTAAATAATATGCAGATGGTAAAAATCTGGGAACAGTAGTTGATATTTAGGTGGGGGGGAAAAGAAGGTTCAAAAGATTCCAGCTGCATTTGAGGGTGATATGTATGTTTATAATGGGAAAGAAATAAAATGTAAAGAAATGTAAAGTTCTGCATTTGGATATATATAAAAAAGTAAGCCATTAAGTATAAGATGGGAGCTGGTTTGGTATACTGTAAAAATGATCTGGATATTCTTGTTGACCTAAGCTAACAGTATGATGCAAGTATGAAAAAGTAAATGCTCTATTGGGGTGCATTAACAAGAGCATAGTGTCCAGTTCATAGAAAGTAATTGTTCCAGTCCACTCTGCCTTGGTCAATATTTATGATAGTGTATCCAATTCAGAGCACCACAGTTTCAAAGAGGATCGTAACAAATTAGAGTAAGTTTAGAGAAAAGCGATCAAGTTGGGAAAGGGTCTGGAAACCAAGTTATATTGGAACGATGAAAGGATCTGGGTATGTTTACAGAAAAGTTGATGATGGAGAAATATAATTACCATTTAAATATATGTAGTGGGAATGAACTTATTCTCTTTTGTCCCAGTGGACAGGAGCAGAACAAAGGGTTACAGAACTACAGAAAACTGAATCAGACTAGACATCATAAAACAACTTCCTGACAGGAGGAGCTGTCAGGTGGTGGGAGTGTCACAAGACATGGTTAGTTCTCCTTCGCTCGAGGGTCTTCTAATGGAATTATATGGTTATCTGCCAGAGATGCTGTACTTAATCCTGCACTGTGCAAGAAGCATCGGTGGACTCTTCCAACTCTCAGATTCTATGATAATACATTAGATAATTAATTTTTCTGGACAAGGAATGCGAAGGTTGGAAATCTGTACACATTTCCATGCAAGGAAATGCCTTTGATCTCCATAACTTTCAGTGTTAATACTCATTTACCATAGAAATCATCTGAAAGAATTAGCTGCAGAAAAGTACAGTTATTCCATATTAATCAAGGTTCACAAATAGCATAGCTGTTGTGGCAGCTGAATAAGGGGACTAGAATGCAAAATTAGATCAGGTGCTACTCACTTGCATCTATCAGGCAAATGGAAAACTACATACAAGTAGTCCTTGACTTACGACCACAACTGAGGCCAAAATTTCTGCTGCTAAGCAAGATAGCTGTTAAGTTAGCTTTGTTCTATTTTACCACCACTCTTGCCACAGTTATTAAGTGAATCACTGCAATTGTTAAGTTAATAACATGGCTGTTAAATGAATCTGGCTTCCCCAATGACTTTGCTTGTCAGAAAGTCACAAAAGGTGATCACATGATCCTGGGACACTACAACCATCATAAATACATGCCAGGTTCCCAAGGGTCCAAATTTTGATCATATGAATATGGGGATGTTGCAATGGTCGTAAGCGTGAAAAACAGTCATAAGTCATTTTTTTCAATGCTGTTCAGTGCTTTTCAGTCACTAAAAAGAATGCTTGATACTACCTGTATTTCCATTCATATAAAACATTGTAAAAATAGGTGAGAACAATTTCAAGTACGCTTTCTCCAAATGCCAATTTCTCTTACAATCAGTTTTGTGTTGTATTAGCACCTGGAAGGCATGGTGAAGAGGAAGGAAGGAAGGAAGGAAGGAAGGAAGGAAGACAGAAAGAAAGAAAGAAAGAAAGAAAGAAAGAAAGAAAGAAAGAA
>WNWU01004063.1:1679-12639 GCA_012654045.1 Ptyas mucosa | reverse complement strand
CCAACCAATTGTTATACAAAAAAAAAAGACTAGAAAAAAAGACAAAAGAAAAGTGCCTAAAAATTAACAAGTAGAATCTAAATTCTGTTATCCACAGGAAAGAAAAAAAAACAAGAGAAAAGAAAAATATTCCAAAAGCAAAACTAGATGGGAGTTTATTATTTTTTATTTTATTAGTCATAGTTCTATGCCGCCCACTCTCCGAGGACTCTGGGCAGCTTACACCAAAGACAGTACACTAAATAGCATATTGCCCCCAACATTCTGGGTCCTCATTTTACCCACTTCGGAAGGATGGAAGGCTGAGTCAACCTTGAGCCGGTGAGATTTGATCTGCTGATCTGCTGAACTAGCAGTCAGCTGAAGTAGCTGCAGTACTGCACTCTAACCACTGCACCACCTCGGCTCTTAAAGATTATTTTTTTTTAAAAAAAGTTTTTATTGGTTAAAAATATACAATATTATAGTTTACAATATGTTGAATTTTCAATATCTTTATATAAAGATATTTCAATTATTATTTTCTTTTTTAAGTTCTCACACAACAGACATTATTATCTTAAATCGAAACAAACAACCAGGTTATATAAAAATTATATAAACAAAAAAAATATTATACAAAATACGATAAAAGAAGAGAGAAAAAGAAAGATGTCAATTAAAAAAAACATTAAACAATAGATTCCCCTCCTTTCTTCATTTCCTAGTTCTGGCTCTTAAAACCATGGTCTGGCCTCCCCCCTCCTCCCGGGCCGCCACAGCTCCATCCGCCCCCGCTCCTTGATCATCTAATACTTCCCCCTCTTCGGCTCCTGTATCTTCTCCACCTAGGAAGGATTTATGTTGGTCAAAAAAAGCCTTAGCTTCCGTTACATTATTAATTTTCTTCTTACTGTCCTCCCAGAAAATCATCAAGCCCTCCGGAATCAACCACCTAAAACCTACTCCCTTAAGGTACAGCTTATTTGATAAAAAATAATATTTTCTTCTTGATTCTCGTACCTGTCTGGGAATCTGCTTCAGGATGGTGACCTCCTTGCCCCTGTACACCAGCGCCCCCAGTCTTTGTTTTCTCAATATCTCATCTCTCAGTTCCCTTCTCACAAATTTAATATGAACCTCTCTTGGTAAATTATGTAAAATTGCAAATTATGAGTTTACTCTATACACCAAATCCACATCCCTTCCAATAGACTCCAAATCTCTTTCTAAAAATTCACCCAACATTTTAACCATCACTTCTCTCAAATTCTCCTGGTCAAATTGTTCCACGTTTTGGAACCTGAGAAAATAAGACATCTTATCCAATTGTAAAGTTAACATTACATTTCCTCTCCCATCCTCCACCTTCTGGAGTGCCCGTACCTCCCCCTCCAGACCCCCCATCTTCTTCTTGTTTTGCTCTGCCAGCTGTTGAACATCATTTAAATCTTTTTTCATAAGTGTCATTTCAGATTTAATTTCAGATAATCCTTTTTGCACATCATCCAACTTGTCCAACTTCTGATCCAATTTCGCCAGTCTTTCCAAAATTTTTTCCATATCAGCTGCTGCTGATTTATGACCCTTAGCCATCTTACATCAATAGAAGATGAGAAATCAAAAGGCAAACCTCCAGAGAAGAAAGAGGGATTGACAGTCAGAGTATTTTTTCAAATATCCACCAGTGGGCGCTCACAGGAGCAACGAGTCCGAAGTATAGAGTAGGTCAAACAGGAAGCCAGAGGAGAATGTTGTCTTCAATCGTAAATAAAGAAGCAGGAAGTCAGACTACCGCCATTGCTCACCGGGAAGAGAGGCCATCAGACCTCTCCAACAAACTCTGCCACAGCCATCCTCCAAGGAAAAGTCAGCAAAGTAAGGGGTTTCACTCCATCTCCTTCCCCCTAGTTCTCTGCCACGGCACCTTTCCAGCTACAAGGGGGGGGGGACTCCAACCCCCCCCTCTCGCCTCCAGGATGCCTGCTCCACTCTCCAGTCGGTCAGTTCAGTCTGTTGTGCCTTCTTAGCTAGCACCGGTCCCCTTAGGCGCTGTGGCGCCTCCGCGGCCTCGGAAAAAGCCGCCGATCGCCTCCCACCCCCTCTGGAGCCTCGGGCACGCCAGCATCGGCCTCCCGGCCCCTGGAAGTGAGGTAGGGGACCCCTGGCGAGCCGCCCTCAAACGGCAAACGCCCCAATAATGGGGCGTTTGGCCCAAAGGGCCTCCAGATGGGGGGGATCGGACTCTGGGGCCAGAGCTAGCCCGATCAGAGTCCGTCGCCCGCGGAACCGGAAGCGGAAGTCCACTGCAAGAGGTTTCAATTGAACAATTATGGGAACATGATGAGCAGCGTGTCCTAGTGGGTTATCTTCTGCCCATAACTGTATTGTTGGAGGTAGAGAAGACGATACACGCCCACTCTCCCCTCCTCTCTTTTGCCATTTTCTCCTCTTTTAGCTATTTCCAGGAGGTTATGAAAAGAAACTTTTATTTTTAAAAAGAAAAGCAGGTATCTCACCCAGATGGTCCACACTTCCTTTTACTTCTGTGCTTCTGTTGTGGCCGTCCCAGCTTCGTAGCGGCTCTCAATGGCCACTTTCTCAGCCGTCCAGTTGAGAGGCTTCTTTCAACCAGCCAGGGAATTTGCGGCTTCCCTATGCTCGCCAGTCTGTGCCTCTTTCGTTCACCATCCCTACAGGACGGCTTCGGTCAAAAAAGACCCCCAAAAGGCTGCAATATTGACAATCCTTTGGGAGCCCCCGAAGAAAGTGTCGTTTCGCTGTGATGCTGGCCATGCCCCTCCAATCCAAATGTTTTGATGGGGCAGATACAGGAGCCAACAGCAGACCCATATGTGTCCCTATATTTGCTTTGACAATACTACCGTCTTGCAAGTCCTAATAATGTCCCCTAAGGACTTTGTTGTTCATTCACTAAGTCATGTCTGACTCTTCATAATCCTTTGGCCCATGGCCCACCAGGCACGCCTGTCCTCCACTGTCTCCAAGAGTTTGCCCAATTTTATGTTCTAAAGATACAACAAGGAAAAACCAAAATAGAGGAAAAAGAGAGAAGGGAGAAAGAAAGAGTGAGACAGAAAGAACACTGCTATCATATCACCCCTTCTTTTCATTAAACTAGACATACCCAATTCCAGCAACTGTTCTTTATATGTTTTAGCCTCCAGTCCAGGGGTGAAATTCAGCCAGTTCTATCCGGCTCAGGCGAACCGGTAGCGGCGGCTGCAGGAGGTTCCGCCCACCCGTGCAGACGTCATAATATCGCTTTTTTGCGACATTTTAAGCCTCTGCGCATGCACAGGTTTTGCATGCGCGGATGACGGCATGTGTACATTTGTGAACCGGTAGGGAAGGTAAGTGAATTTCACCCCTGCTCCAGTCCCCTAATCATCATTGTTGGTCTTCTCTGCACTCTTTCTAGATTCTCAAACTTTTTTTTTCAAAACGGGATGCAGTGTTCCAAGTGTGGCCTTACCAAGGCTTTATGGTCCAAGCATTATGGTTTCCTTATGGTCAAACTCTCAGTCATATATTACTATTGGGAAAACCATAGCTTTAACCTTACAGACCTTTGTTGGCAAGATGATGTCTCTGCTTTTTAATATGCTCTCTAGGTTTACCTAAGGGCTTACTAGCACCTTTCCCAAAACCATCTTCCATCAGAAATGCCCCACTGCCTTCCAAAATGATTGGGTGATCAGTCAATGCATGCAATAATCAATGGCCACAGATCTAATGTAAGAATTAAGTATGACCCCCTCCCCACAAAAAACAGTGGAGAAATGGGGAAACATTTCAGTCCCCCCCTCCCGTTCCTTCCCCAGATTTCTCTGTCTCTGATCTCAAGGCAACCATCCACTATTGTCACTGACTCTGCAGTGTTCAGCCACCATTTTTTAAAACAGGAGGATCTGGCAACATTTTTTTGTGGCTCCAACAAACTAAGGTTTTGATCAGATGACGTGTGTTGATTATGTCACTAATGCAAAACTTTCTATCTCACACCTGAAACCCATTTTTGTGCACAACCTCTAAAGGTAAGATGTCTTTTCAATCAAACTTCTGGAAACATAACTGCCCAGAGTCGTCAGATACCAGATGGGTGGCCAATGAATTTCCTAAATAAATAAATATCACTGTATTTTTGTGGTAATGATAAGTGGTTTGCCACTGCCTTTTTTTTTTTTGTTCAACTTCGCAGTCCACCCTACTCCAACCAAGTTGAATCCTGCTTCATTTTTAAGATCCGTCAAGGCCACCTGGGTAACTGCCATAACTTTCAGGTTATTATCACTGTCTTCACCTCTTATATTTCATATGTCTCTGAACTCCCCTTTAATTATTTCTCTTCCTTCTTTATACATACCAAGAAAAGCACACACATATTGTAATAAAGATGTTAAGGTACTAGAAGCTTCTGTTGTTTTCCTGCAACATAGAAATTTAAGCCAGCCTACTTCAATCTGGGTGTGGATTCTGGAAGTTTATTCTCAACATACTTTGGCAGAAGATAAAGTTTTGTGGTTCCCTCTAAAATAACTCCCTCAATAACAATTCCCATGATCCATTAAAACTACATTTCAAAAAACTGTCATCAGATGAGCCTTCAAGAATCTGAAGTATGGTTCTGTCACCATAGCTATGGCTGAGGAGATCTCACTTGCCTCTCCCAGCATCTGGCAAGTCTTTTGCAGCTGTCCTGCCCAGCTGTGAAAACATCTGGATGATAAATGACTCTGGCAACTCCCCCTCCCTTCACTCACTTGTAAACCAAGGATCCCATAGGTCAGGATCAATCAGGAAACTTTGGAGTCAGGGTGTTAATTAGGCAATTAGGAGGATTCAAGGGGTGGGCGCAGAAAGAGATTCAGCCACCACTCTTAATGAATTCTGTGATGGAGTTGGGAAGCTGGACGTAAGTGGGAGAAGATTTGGTTGGGCAGCTCTAGTTCTGAATGAGGAGCAGGCAGAGACTGGAGAGGGCAGCTAAGCCTAGAAAAGGAGGGCAGAGGGCTTGAATAGCAGGGGAGGCAGAAGGAGAAAACAGAGCTTGGGAAGTAGAGGGGTCCTGACAGAAATAGTTGGAAGGTGTGTAAAGATGGGACATCCCAAGGCTGAGCCTACATGTCTGCTACTTCTTTCCTGCAGCTTCCCTGCTACCAGCCCCAAACCCCTCCCCTCTTGAGGTGTGAATGTGCCATTTGGGGTCTCACTTCAAAGAGCCTTGGCGGAATCATAAATACAAGCCCCCAACCAGGGGCGCTTCAGGGACAGAGAGGATTTGGAGGTGGACACATCCCAGACTTGCTTTAAGAGACCAAGCCAAGGAGACCTGGCTCCCAGCTCCTTAAACAGCTCCTACCTTTCTGCCTCTGAGCCCTCCCTCCCTTCCTTCTCTCCCCAAATCACGTCAGACTTTGTTCCCCAAACCAACCTTCCCGCCTCTAGGCCTTCTCCTCTACCCCCACCCTCAAGGCAGGAGCCCTGGCTTCCAGCCTCACCTGTTCCCATCCACAAGACCCCCACTCTCTTCCCAGAGAAGCCAGTCCTGGCCTCCAGGCTTCTGTCCGTCCCTCATGTACCACCCATCAGAGATGTTCCCCCAGTATGGGAGCTCCTATGCTCTACGACCACCCCCCACTCCTGGAGCTGCTTATCCCCAGAGTCCGGCATCCCAATATGAAGCCTTCAGATACTCAGGTGAGAAATTGGGAGATGATGTGGCAAAGTGGTGGGGGAAGGAAAAACTGGGTCATGGTAAAGCCATGAATGGAAGGGAGCCAAAAATGCTGGTGGGGATTGTGGGCTCAAGAACATCTTCATTTAACCATTAGGCTCCATGGTGGCCTGATCCAGAGCCAGGCACCATTATTCAGCCTATCTACCTTACAGGGTTGTTGTACGAAAGCGAGCGGGATAGAAGAAAAAGCATCTGTGCCTTCCTGGGAGTGGCTCTTGAGATGGATATGGTGTGACTGTGACAGACATTTAAGGAAAAAGATAGGAATAAAGCATCTCTGCAGAACCAGAGAAGGTTAAGAAGCAGAAACCTGACATGGAGAAACTTTCTTCTTGTATAAGAAACTAAAGTAAAATCAGCAATGTTTTGAGGGCTCTTCGGGAGAGAGGGTGGTAGCCAGGATGTTTAAGCTGAGTGGGTTAACAAGCTGATTCCAGGATGCAACTATATTAAAGTAGAATAATGGACCAAAAATGTTTATGTTGTAAAGCTACCAAGAGTTGTTGGATATGAAATGGGTGGTGAATAAATTTCATAAGTAAATAAAATCAATCCAGAATGGGTGAGCTGGAATCAGACAATGAGAATTAGGAGGTTAGGCTATTATATCTGTGGGAAAAGTGGGACATACATTAAAAAAAATTAAGGGAAGTCCACTAGGCACCCACGAGGATGAGAATGGTCCTCAGATGAAGGGGAAACAGCTTGTGATTTAGACAGGCTAGTGGGAGGTCAGGGCTGGGGAGATCAGAAAGGGAGCTGAGAGAGATGGAGAATTCCCATAAATTGTTGGCTCCTACCCATCACCCCCATCAGCTGGATATTTAGTACCCAAGACCAACTGGTCAGGGAAGAGGTGGAGAGGGGGGGAAGAGAAGAAAATGGGCAGAAACCAGCAGGAGAGTGACAAATTCCTTGATGATGCCCCTCAGTAATGCCTGCAACCCCCTCCTTCCCTTTACTCCACATGGCTCAGCAGCCGATGCCTCTCAGGTTTCTTTTCCCCTCTTCTTTGTCACTAGAGCTGGAAGCTGCTCCCAAATTGGAAGATTTCTTCCCAGGTTTGGACCCGCCTGGGCGCCTCCTGCCCCCAACCCATGGCCTCCTTTATGGGTCATCTCAGACACTCCCAACAGGTCCCCCAACAACTGCACAGCTACCCCCTGGAGTACGGATGAGCCTGGAGAACAGTGAGCTCTGGAAGCAGTTCAGTGGCATTGGCACCGAGATGATCATCACCAAAGCAGGCAGGTAAAATACTGATCCATCATCTCTCTCTCTCTCTCTCTCCTTGTAGTGGCAGGGATCAGACTTGGAACATGTAAATTAGAGCCTCAGATGACTTTTCTTCTGTCCTAAAATTAAAACATCTCTCCAATAGACTGACACTGTAATCTTATCCTTCCCTATTCTGAAGTAAGCCCTATGAAGTCCAGTGGGTCTTGCTTTTATGTAAATGTATAGAGGATTATGACTGCAACCTAAACCATTTTTAACATGCTAGCTTTGCACATGTTCAATGTGTTTTTTCCTTCGCACTAGAGCTGGCAGGGAGGAGGACCATCATGCAAAAAGAATAGGATAATGGAAAAAAGCTTTGTTTACTGTATATAATTCACAAGTTTAGGGATCTATGGCCATAACTCATATTGATGAATGATAGTTTAAATAGTTTGCAAATGAGATTTGACAAATTCACCAAGGATAAGCAATCTGAAGCTGCCTGCTCTGTTACTGAACAGGGGGTTAGACTTAGAGGCTTGAATGGTCCCTTCTAATTCTCCATTTCTAATGTTTTCAATGAAGCCTCTGTGTTCAAAGGCAGTATACCTGCATTATGCTCATTTTGTAAGTTATATTTAGGACAATGATAGAAAATAATTTACTTGATTAGACTGTTAATTTAATCTAGGAAGTCTCTTAAAACATTAAGAGACATAAATCTTTCTCTGTCCATATTTATTTTTTCCCGAGTTATTATAATAAAAGCAATATGTTGAGAAACAGATGTAGCTTCTGGGTACCAGAGAATAACAGGGTACCTGAAATGTATACTGTGAAAATCCCCTTTTATCTTTAATTCCTAGTGTAAAAATGTTTTCTAACCTTGGGTCTCCAGCTGTTGGACCATTTATTTATTTTTTATTTATTTATTTAGATTTATATACTGCCCTTCTCCCCTAGGGGACTCAGGGCGGTGAACAGCCAAAAGTAAAAAACATACATACAAAATTTAAAAGCCAAATAAAACCAAATTAAACTATGGCCCCGATTATTTAAAATCCCAATTATAAAATATTAAAACCCCAAATATTAAAATATTTAAATTTTAAAATTTTAAAATTATTTTTACAAAAGAAGGGAAAAGTTAGGCCAGGCCCGCCTGGTGGAACAGAAAAGTTTTTAGCTCACAGTGGAAGGCGCGAAGTTCCGGGATCCTCTGTATCTCCAGGGGGAGCTCGTTCCAGACAGTGGGTGCCCCCACAGAGAAGGCTCTCCCTCTGGGGGTCGCCAGTCAACATTGTCTGGTCGACGGCACCCGGAGGAGCCCCTCTCTATGGGAGCGTACCAGTCGGTGGGAGGCTATTGGTGGTAGTAGGCGGTCCCGCAAGTACCCGGGTCCTAAGCCATGGAGCGCTTTAAAGGTGGTAACCTTTAAAGTCACTGCAACCTGGTATTAAGGAGAAACTTCCTCACAGTGAGGACAATTAACCAGTGGAACAGCTTGCCTCCAGAAGTTGTAGGGGCTTCATCACTGGAGGTTTTTAAGAAAAGACTGGACAGCCATCTGTCTGAAATGGTATAGGGTCTCCTGCTTGAGCAGGGGGTTGGACTATATGGCCTCCAAGGTCCCCTTCCAGCTCTATTCTGATTGATTAATTGATTGACCAGAGATGAACTGATCTGGAGACAAACAACATTGGGAATTTGTAGTAATTGTATGAAACTTATATAGACGGGTGAAGTGTCAATCAGCTGTGCAGCGCGATTGTAGAAACCTTTTTTTTTTTACTTTTTAAAGCATTTTTTACTACCTATTTGCCCAAACTGGTAGTAAAAAATGCTTTAAAAAGTAAAAAAAAAGTTCACTTAACAACTGCTTAATACCTTGACAAAAAAGGTCATAAAATTGGGCGCAACTTACTTAACTGCTTTGCTTAGCAACAGAAATTATCCCAGTTTGGTTGTAAGTCAAGGACTACCTGTACGTCAAGCAACTCAGAGCTGACATTTCAAGGGCTAAATGAGGGACACTCAGTCTGTTTGTCTTAATAAGCAGAGCCAAACAATATGATTTGGACCCTGTCCACTCATCCTGTGCTATTAGAACTTTTTACAACTTTCTAGAACTCAGCTATAGCATGGTGGGAGTGTGATTAGAATTAGCTACCACCAGCCTTGAGTTGAGACGAATCATATTTTCTTCTTCTGTGTCACAGCCCATTCCTCCACAATTTGAATTTTCTAATCCATGTTTTAATCACCTTCCAGGCAGATGTTTCCACAGCTAAAAGTTTTGGTCACAGGCCTGGATCCTGAAGCTAAGTACCTACTGCTGGTGGATGTCGTCCCTGTAGGGTGCTCCCGCTACAAGTGGCATGGCAAAAAGTGGGAAGCCAGTGGCAAGGCAGAATTACCACCTCCAGACCGGGTTTACATCCATCCTGACTCACCTGCATCAGGTGCCCACTGGATGCGCCAACCTGTATCTTTCCATCGGCTCAAGGTCACCAACAATACCCTGGATCCTCATGGACATGTATGATTGGGAACTGGGACCGGAGAAAAGACAGATGGGGAAGAGGAGATATATATCCAGGAGACAATAATTGATAGAGTACACTTACATCCCAAATAAAATGATTTAGAGAGGGGACACATCTGGGAGGATCTTTTAAGCTACTAACTATGAGGGGTTATAGAAAACAGCCAAGCTCCAGGATTTTGTAAATGTAATGCCAAAAATGAAGCAAAATCTTCCCCAAAGGAATACTACATTCTGAAATTCAAAGAAAATAAATTCTATACCATGCACACAGTATTTAAACTTAGATTGTGTTGATAATGTGTTGGATTATTATAAAAAATTGTTCATGAATGTAAGGCAAGAAACAACTTAGCTCACTGAGATCCCTCTACAGAAATGACTTGGGCTTATTTTTTTGCAGATTGACATGCCTAGATTCTTAATCTTCCTTTTAAATACAAAATGAAGTCATATTTAAGGATAATGGATCATGCAATTAAGATAACATTTTGTGCTTTGCCCAGAATGACAGCATGCATAGACAGTTCAGGTTTTCAGAGAACTAAAATGGAGTTAGAAAATAGAGGAACATAAGATGGTCAGGTAAAATAATACCCACTGTTGGTTCTTCTGTTCTTAGTTGATCGTTCATTCCATGCATCGTTACCAGCCCAGAGTACATGTGGTGGGAGCTGGAGGGCGCCGTGGAGCAGTGGGTGGCTGTGCTTCCTTCACCTTTCTTGAGACAAAGTTTCTGACTGTCACAGCCTACCAGAACCCACAGGTGAGAGAACAAGAGAAGGGTTTTAAAAAAAATACTTTAGACTTATTCTCATTTGTAGAGTCCATTATATCCCCAGACTGCTTGTCCCTCATTGTCTCCTTCTTTTGACAGATACCAGTGATAGATAGATGATAGATAGATAGATAGATAGATAGATAGATAGATAGATAGATAGATAGATATAGATAGATATTTGTTAGTCTATGATACCTTAAAAAAGTCTTATCCTCTTTAATAAAATCTCGGCCTGTCGTCCCGCCCGAGCTTGCTGCGAAAGAAACGACTCCACACCTTGAGAAGGAGTAGCCAGAACACTTTACTGGAACACACAAGCAACAAGGCAAAGTAACGAACAAGCCGGAAAAATTAATAAAGTCAGCGCTACAGGAGGCAGCCAGGTGGCGCTATATATAGGAACGTGGCATAAAGCAAACCTAACATCTGGCAAATAAAAGGACCTCGGAACATTCCCCTCCCTCCACAGCTGTTTGGCAGTACTGCGCCTCTGTTCACGTCACAGAAGTGCGTTTAGGAAAACGTTAACAGCCATGCCTCCCTGCCGTTGTCTCCGCCGCTGCTGGCTTTGTTTGTAGCTGCCTCCTGCTGTGAAGTGCCGCTGTGAGTGTCGCTGTAAATCTGTAAGTCCAGCAGCTCTGGCTGCGTTCTGCCTCTTCTAATCTCCGCCCCC
>WNWU01004046.1:1019-11557 GCA_012654045.1 Ptyas mucosa | reverse complement strand
CAACCCCTCTGACTTCCACTATATAAAACCCTAGTAATCCCAAACACAATATATATTACTCATCCCCTTCCTATTCTACCCCCTGCATTCTGTTCAGTGTTACCATATTCATCTAGTCTCCCTCAGCTGAAAGCTATGTGATATTTTCTGGTTTGATATTTATTTTGTACATAATCAATCCACTTTTTCCATTCCTGCAAGTACTTCTTTGAGTATGATCCTTTAAAAAAGCTGAAATCTTCGCCATTTCTGCAAATCCGGCCATCTTCTGAGTCCATTGATCAATAGTAGGCAAAACATCTTTCTTCCAATATTGAGCAACAATTAATCTAGCTGCTGTCACCATATACAATATCAATTTTGTTTCCCCCATTGTAAAATCCTTAACTATACCCAATAGAAACAATTGTGGAGAAAATTGTAGTTTTTTCTTCAGAACATTTTGCATAACCCACCAAATTTTTATCCAAAAAGCCTTCACTTTCTTACAAGTCCACCATATATGATAATATGTAGCATCTAAACAATCACATCTCCAACATTTTGGTTGAACATTAGGATACATACATGACAATTTCTTAGGATCTAAATGCCACCTATAAAACATTTTATAAAAGTTATCCCGCAAATTCTGTGATTGTGTAAATTTAACATTCTGGACCCATATTTTTTCCCAGGTATCCATCATAACTGGTTCTGTAAAGTTTTGTGCCCATTTAATCATACAATCCTTAACCATTCAGCCGCCATCTGCCCTCTTCCATGAAAAGTACATCTTTGTATAAAAACCCCGAGTGACTTAATATTTGTATTCCACATGGTATCAGCAAGATCCAACCAAAGCGGTATTTTATAGTCCCATTTGTATCGGTGCTTCTTCCAAATTCTCATCAAGGCATTTCTAAATATATGACTATGACTATTAAATACTTTATCCACTTTGTGCTCATAAAATAAATATGCATGCCAACCCAATTCCAGATCGTGGCTTTCTATATTTAATACTCCAGTCTTTGTTTTTCCAAACCAATCGCTTGTTTGTATCAATGCTGCTGCTTCATAGTACAGTCGGAGGTTTGGAAGTTTAAGGCCACCCCTCTGACAAGTATCTTGCATAATTTTCAGTTTAACTCTCGTTTTTTTCTCATTCCAGACAAACTTATTCACTCCTTTTTGCCATTCTAACAATTGTTTATCAGTTTTGAGCACCGGTATCATTTGGAACAAAAAGATAAATCTGGGTAAAACGTTCATCTTAACTGCTGCAATTCTCCCAAGTAAAGACAGTTGCAGTTTTTTCCAAGTTTGCATATCTTTTTGTATCTTTTGCCACAACACCTCGTAGTTATTTTGAAACAGTTTTATATTTAGATCTGCAACTTGTATTCCTAGGTATTTAACCTTTGACACTATTTCAAAGCCTGCCATCCTTTCAAGTTCCTTATTTTGAACCATTGTCAAGTTCTTTGTTATCATCTTAGTTTTTCTCTGATTCAGTCTAAATCCTGATACCATGCCATATTCTTCTATAATAACTTTCAACTGGATTATTGATTTCATCAGCTGTGTTAGGGTAACAACCAGATCATCTGCAAATGCCCTAGTCCTATAATCTTCTTGCCTTATGACTATTCCATTCAAAGAGTTCGAGTGCCGTATTGTGTTCAACAAGACTTCTAAAGTTAAGATAAATAACAATGGAGATAGTGGACACCCTTGTCTTGTGCCTTTTTGTATGTCAAAATTCGTAGTTAAACTTCCATTAATAATAAGTTGTGCAGATTGCTCTTGATAAACCGCTGCAATCGCCTGTATAAACCGATCCCCAAAGTCCATTTTTTCCAAAGTCTTTATTATAAAATTCCAATTCACTCGATCAAAGGCCTTCTCCGCATCCAAAAAAACCAGCACTGCAGGGATCTGTTTATTCTTATCTAAATAGTCCAGTAAATCTATGATTTGCCTCACATTCTCCTTCATATATCTGCCTTCAATAAATCCTGCTTGGTCATGATGAATCACCTCTTGAATAGCTGGCATTAATCTGTTGGCTAATACTTTTGCAAAAATTTTATAATCCGTATTTAAAAGAGATATTGGTCTAAAATTTTCTGGTTTTTTAGGGCCTAATTCTTCTTTCGGTATCAATGATACAAAAGTTGCTTTCCATGAAGAAGGTATTTTGCCACCTTGCTGTATACTACAAAATAAATCTTTAAGATGCTCAATCATTTCTGCTTGTAGGGTTTTGTAATAAACTGCAGTGAGGCCATCCGTCCCTGGAGCTTTTGCTGTTTTCAATTGTTTTATAGCAAAACTAATCTCCTCAACTGTTATTAATTGATCTATTCTTTCCTTTTGAGCAAGTGAAATTCTAGTAACCCTTTTTTCTTCAAGATATTTATCTATAAGTTTATTCTGTATATTATCTTTAGCATATAACTTAGTATAATAATCCAAGAAAACTTTTTTGATTAATTCTTGTTGAAAAACTTCCTTCCCACCATGCTCAATGCTATCAATCGTTCGTGTAGTTATTTGTTTCCTCAACGTATAAGCCAACCATCTGCCCGGCTTATTGGCATTAGCAAAAGTATTGTGTTTTGCAAATTGTAAATTAGTTGCTGTTTGTTCCGCTATAAGCATTTGGAATTGATCTTTCAAAAGTTTTATGATTCCTTGTAATTTTCCATCTGTTGGGTTTTTTATCAATAACTGTTCCTTTTTCTTTATCTCTTTCCAGTTCTGTTCTCTTTTTCTGTCTATCTTGTTTATGCTTAAAGTTCATTTGTATCAGTACCCCTCTCATATATGCTTTACCTGCATCCCAAACTATTTCAATAGGGATACCTTTGTTTAGATTCAGCTTAAAAAATTCCTTTATATGCTTCTTAAGTTCATTTACATTCTTTTCATATCTGAATAAATTTTCATTTAGTCTCCAAGATCTTTCTTTCTTTCCCATCTCAATTTCTATCCATACCGGACTATGATCAGTTAATGTCCTAGGAAATATCTTCATTTTCCTTACTTTAGGAAGTAAATCAACCGTTAACAAAATAAAATCTATCCTGGAAAAAGATTTATGCCTATCCGAATAGAAAGTAAAGTCCAGTTCTTTTGGATTGTGCACTCTCCATATATCTTTCATTTCCAAATCCTCTTTCATGTCAAAAAAAGCTTGTGGTAACTTAGCGCCTAATTTAGCTAAACTCTTTTTGTCCTTTTTGGGTTCTATTACTCCATTCCAGTCTCCCATAATTAAAATAGTTGTAAAGTCCCATTCTAAAATTTTAGAGTGAAGCATTTTATAAAAACTTTCTTGTTGCTGGTTAGGAGCATAAATTCCAACCACCAAAGTTGGATCATTATCTGTATGAAGTTCAATTGCGATATATCTTCCAGAGTCATCTACTTCTATAATTTTAGCTGAAAGTCTTTTATTTATATATATCACCACTCCATTCTTTTTTTCCGAATTTGAGGCAATAAATTGCATTCCTAATCTTGAATTTATCAAATATTTCTGATCTTGGGTTCTAATATGGGTTTCTTGCAAACAAATAACATCATTATTAAATTGTTTCAGATAATGAAATACTTTCTTCCTTTTTTGT
The DNA here is from genome assembly GCA_012654045.1 of Ptyas mucosa. Classification (NCBI taxonomy): domain Eukaryota; kingdom Metazoa; phylum Chordata; class Lepidosauria; order Squamata; family Colubridae; genus Ptyas; species Ptyas mucosa. The sequence goes on along the minus strand of WNWU01004046.1, from coordinate 7,940 downwards.
GGAGAGTTCAATCCATTCACATTCCAGGACAAAAATTTAATTATCATTTGGGCTACTCTGAAGTTTTGAGAACATTTGCTGAAGATCCTTTTCCACATAGGTAATCTTCGGCTTTGTTCCTCCCATGACTTCAACTTGTGCCTTATCCTTAACCTTCTTTCCTCGTTGTGGCTTGGATCTCTCCTGTTACTGTGCTTCCTGCATTTGCTTAGAGGCTGCTCTAGTTATATGTTGATCGTCCGCTTTACATGCCATCAGTTCGAGATCCAACGCCACTTCTCTTGTAGATTTCAATGTATCCTCTAAAGGAGAAACTGGAAAGGGTTCAAAAGGATCAACCACAATGCCACCTATAGCTCCCTGGACCTCCATTGCTTCCTTTTGTGACTGCTTTATTTTTTCTTCAGTCTCCTTTTCAAACTGCCTCTGTGCTTCAGCCTCCTTGTCTATTGGTGAAGACGTACGTGGAGATGTTGAACCTGCTTTCAAAATATTATAATAAAAATCTTCCGCTTTTGCTATGGTATTTAAGCGATATCTCACTCCTTGCATCCTCAATATAATGCCAACTGGTGCATCCCATCGAAACTGTATGTTCCGCTTCTTCAATTCTGCCACCAGAAATCCAAAATCCTTTCTGTCCTTTAACATTTTAGGTGGTAGTTCTTTAAAAACGCCAATGTCAATTCCATCAATTTGAACAGTAGAGGCAAATGACCTTTGCAAAATATCATTTCTTATTCTTCTATCTGTAAAATATATCACCACATCTCTAGGCAATTGTCTATAGACTGCCACCCGGGAATTAACTCTGTAAGCCTTGTCAATTTTATAAAAAAATCTCATCAGAATCTTCAACCTTTAATAACACAGCCAAAGCATCAGCACAAATTTTTCTTAAGTCTTCTCTACTGTTCTCTTTTATACCTCTAAGCCTAATTGCAAATTCCATAGATCTGAATTGCATCATAGTTATCTCATTTTCTAGCCGTTGGGTTTTTTCATCCACATCAGTAATTTTAAAGTCAGTTTGCTTCAATTTAGTATCCACTTCTAAAGCAAGTTTTTCCACCTTTTTATCAATCTGCAAGACTACATCAGACAGGCCTTTCACCACTGTTTGGATATCTTTGTTAACTATATCAAACTTCTCTTGAACCAATCCTTTAACCTCCTGTTCTGATTTCTTAATTTCTCTAACAATAAATTCCTTTAAATCCTGAAAGCCTTCCTCCTTTGTCTGACTTTGTAGTTGCAATGTAGGATACTGGTGTAGCTTGTGAGTGGGGGAGCCCCCCCGCTGGCTTAGCCTCTGATTTTGTTTGCTTTGATGACATTTTGCCACGTAAACGGTTTCCTTTCCCAGTACAAAATCCACCAAATCTTCCCAATAATTTCTCCAGGTTAAATCAAATCAGTAAAAGTCTCTGTAACCATTTAATTATTTTTATTTTCTCCCTTCAAGCCGGATCTGTTACTTTGTAGCGTGTTACAGTAAACAAGCCAGTCCACTTTCACTTTCAGCTGCTCTTTCCGCTGAAAGCAAGCGCCATTTTTTTCCCCTCTCAAAGTTTCTCAAACTTCAAAGCTGTAATTCTTTAGATGAATCCACAGGGCTTAAAATACTTGTGTTTTAAATTTGAAGTCCAGGTTCCACCCTGCTATTTTGTTTGGTTGTTAATTGATTGATTGCGTTGTCTGGCTCTGCTTAAAGCAGAGTTTCCCCGCCGTCCGGAGCTTCAGCAAGTTGAATAGGGAGTCCCACCCTGTTAACTCCCCAGAGGCAAAAAAGCAATCTGGAGGTCTCACAGGGGACTCTACCTGTCGTCGCTGGCTCACCTCACAAAATCCTAATAGATTTGGAGTTTTCCGAGCCATTTCTCTTCTTTGAAACTGCTCTTTGACAGGCGGCAGGGCTGGCGGTCTTAAAAGGACCGTCAGCGGCAAACGCGGCTCATCTGGAAGTCACGCGGCTCAACCGGAAGTCCCAATCTTCTATGCCACTTATGGATGCACCTGTAATGCAAAGGTTTACCAGTTAGTGAATTTTCAACATTGACAGTTTTATGAGGAACCTCAGGCTTGCTCTGAGCAACCTGTTTCCTAATTTTCTTTTTGTTGGCTTTAGGAGCCTTTGGAGTAGCAACAGGATCTCTCTCTGGAACATCTCTCTCTGGGCCTGTGCTCTCCTCTTTTGGAGTTTGTATACTTGCCTGTGCTTGTGATTTAGGCTTTGGCTTTATGTAATAAACACCACCAATTAACATGTTTTCAGCAACAATATCTCCATTTTTGACTATGTAACTTGCTTTCTCGAGGTGGTGGACCTGGAACTTTAAAACTCTGGACAAGTGAGCCTGACTAAGCAAACTACTATTTGCTGTTGGTATGTAATAAACATAAGGGATGAAGAATAAAGAATATTGGAAAAAGAATAAAGTTCACGTAGTTCAGGTTCAGGCTCATGCATCTCTGTGAAAAGTTTGTTTCTGTAGGTAACATGCAATGCTGCACCATTGTCCAAAGTCCACAAAAGCCGTTTGTGGATCGTTGGTTAAAGCCAATGTGGCAAGTGGAGCTTGCGAATCACGCCTTGGACCATGACGACCTTGTCTTCCGCCTCTGCCTTTGCCTCCTCTGGAATCTGTTCCTCTGGGCTGGTACGAGACGGGAGCTGGAACTCGTTGGGGACAATCCCGGGTGGCATGTCCCACACGATTACAGATGTAGCATGTTAGCATCCTTGGAACGTAGGCTCTTCCTCGGAAGGGACGCCTTGCTGGAGCTCTTGATGTGGGTGGTCCTCTCAATTGTGGCGTGGCTAACATGAGTGCTTCTTCTTCAGTTAAAAGTCTACATACATAGTCCACTGTGCGTTGAGCAATAGGCACTTGGTTAATCTTTGTAATGGTATCTTTCCATTCATAATTCAATGAGTTAATGATAATGCTGATCATTTGAATATCATCAATAAAGTAGCCTCTTTCTCTCAATTCTCTTCTCATTCCTTTCAGTTTGGTTAAATGTCCTCCAATTTGTTCACCAGGTTTCAATCTCGAACCATGGAACTCAGACATGAGCAAACATGAAGATTCAATTGAAACAGGCCTGTAGCAATTTTCCAATTGGACCCAAATTTGTTGGGCTGTTGCATCAGGCGGAAAGGTAACCTGCAGTTCAGTATCCATGGACATCAACAATGTTGTGCAAGCTTTAGTCTCTAAGTCTCTTATTGCAGGAGTCCATGGCTGGGCAGGTGGATTAAAAATCATACAGTGAGTACCTTCTCTGCAGAGCAATAGGCCAATCTCACTGCCCCAGGCTTTATAATTCTGTCCTGACATCTTTAATTTTGACTCAGCAGCCAGTGGAGCAATAGAAGATGCCTGTTGAGGAATATGCATTTGGTATGCTGGCTGTGCTGGTAAAAAATACTTGTTGCGCTTGATGTGGACCAAAAAATGGCCCTGGTTGTTCTGCTGGAGGTGGACCAGGAGCTGGTCCTGGTTGCATGGCTGGAGGCACATGTGCAGGCACTTGAAAATGCTGCTGTATTGGGATTTGCTGTGCTCCATCTAAAAAGACACCAGCACCACCAGGGGGTGTTGAAGATTGGGCCTGTGGAGACACTTGTTGCATTGCAGTCTGAATATCTGAGTGAATTAAGGACATATTTGATAAAGTTCGATGCAATACTTGTAAATGTTCCTGCAATTTACAATGCATGTCGGCTCTCTCTAGTAAATTACTTTCGCCGGCAGATGGTGCTGCAGCTTTAGTTTCAGGCTGCTCAGTTAGCATTACTGCATTCGTGGCATGTGTAATCTGAGAAGGGAGGACGTCATGTGACGTGTACACAGCGCTCTCTTCTGATTTGCCTGACACAATACCCTCTTGGGGGTGTGGTTTAGGCTTTGAAGAAGGAGATAAAATGGTGGAGTCAGGAATTTGAAAAACAAGAGACTCTCTCTTACCTGGCTCGAGCATAGATAAGGCCATTTTTGCCTGGGATAGCTCACGTTCAAAAAATTCTATTTGATTATGATAGCTTTTCACAGCTTTCTGAGGCTGGGAGAGCTCAGAGCTTTGAGGAGAATGATAAATTATTTCTCTCTCTGTGTGGGAGGAAAAATGCTCAGCCATTTGTGAAAACTTTGGCTTTGCACCAAGCGTTTCAAATCTTTGGGCTTCTGCAGGAATTATTTGTGAGCATGCACAGTCAGAAGGGGACGTCACTGACCTCAGTCGCACGTCGCCTTCAAAAGCAGCTTTTCTGTCTTCTTCTTCCTGAAGCCTCTGTAAGAGCATTTGATCAGTTTCTCCTCCCACGGCTGTTTCTCCTAGTCAGGTTTCTGAAGCAAGCGGTGTTTGAAGAATTGAAAACTTATTTATGGTTCCTTCCACTGCTTCATCAGAGATATCAGAGATATCTATGTCTTTAGCTTTGTATCTGGTTTTCTTTTTCTTTCTTGGCATCTTTGCAGTTAATTAATCAGCGTTCCTCAGTTGCATAAATTAATCATCTGTCTAATTAGCCTATTCGCTTATCATCAAAGTAACAAGCAAAGGAAAAAGCCATAATTCAAACCGTCCTTCTACCACATGTCAGGGTGGCAATTGATCCCGTTCCTCTTTGGGTAATTGCACCTGATTAGAGGCAGATTGTGGCCTTCCTTTGGGTATACTTTATAAGCAAAATAAACCCGAGATATATTCTAAGAAAACACATTTTATTGTAAAGAAATAAAAACATCTTACTGGCTAATTAGTTACATCTTGGCAGCGTTCCTGCCGGACCTCTTGGCAGGCGAACAAAGAAAGTTGGAAGGAAAGTGAAAGAATGTGGACATGCGCAGTTAGCTTAGAGATAAGAGTCTGAGCATCTACGGTACGTCTTAGAGTTCAAGCACAGCTGGCAAATACAAAAACGCAGTGACAGTGATTGAGGCCGATCACCTCCCAGCCATTCGGCTTTCTTGGCCCTTTCGCATCCTCGCCTCACCGGTGCTCCTTGGCCTACAGGGTTGCAGCTCCACATCCAGTTCTGTGGTGGCCCGGTACCACTCTTGCAGCCAATCAGGGAGGCCTCGGTATGTGCAAGCCTCTCATAGGCCTCTGTCAAGGCCCTCTTTGAAGTGGTAGACGAGCATCTGGTCTGGCCAGTGACGCAGCCTCCCTGCAACCCTCCGGAACTTTAGAATGTATTCCTTCACTGGCCACCCCTACTGCTTTAACTCCTGTATCTCCCCCTCTGCCTGTTGTGCTTTCACCTAGTCTGAGGTTCTAGCAGCCTCCACAGGCTTTAGCAGGCTACTGTGGAAGACAGGATGGACTTTGCCCAGTAGTGGTGGTAGCTTCAAGGCAACTGTTACAGGGTTAATCACTCAGATCACAGTAAATGGCCCTAGATATTTAGGACCCAGTTTTTTACTGGGTGTAGCTTTAAATACTTAGTGGATAGGTGTCAGCACCCCAAGTTTCATTCATCCTAGTACTGACATGAAGGAAAAAGAGAGAGAAGAAGCAGGTTGACCTTTCACACAGTTGCTGCCTGGCAGAGATATCACCTAGGAGATGGGTTGGGAGGGGGACATTCCTGTGAGGTGACGTAGTAAGAGTGACTTGGAAGATGGCTAATAAGACACTGGGTAATGAGGGACAGAAAGGGAAGGGTTTGGGGGTTAGCAGGTCAGTACTGGCTCTGATGGAGTCGGGGCCAGACATGTTCGTTCTAAATAAATGAAAGATTTCATCAAAGACTATTTGTTTGGAAAATGTAATTTATTTAAGACAACGTCGGAACCTGACAGAGTGCCAGTACTCCTCTCCAAGCCAAGCTGGCTGATTTCCAAACCTCCAGCCCACCCTCCCCCGATGTCTGGAGTAAATGAAAGCGCAGTCCGGTAATTATGGCAGAGAGCAATCTTCCCGGAGATAACTTGATTCAAGCAACTGGACAAGAGCCAGCCCTGATTCCAGCCAGCTTGGATGCAACAAAGCCACGGCTGCTCCCTCCCCCAGCGAAGCTGCAAGCCAAGGAAAGAAAAAAAGATAAGTATTCTGGGTTTTTGCCAAAATCCCCAGAGGTTGATGTTCCCTTCCCAAATGTTCAAGACAAGGGGAAGCCCCTAAGTGAGCTGGGGAGGGCAGACTGGCTATGGCACTGGCAGCAGGCCAGGCTCCAAAAATCTTCAGGGAGGCCACTCGAGAGCCCACAAGATGAATTGAAAGAGAAATTTCACCGTGCCATCCCTCTGGAGGAGGGACCATCAGGCAGGCCTGAGGAGAGAGGGGAGGGCACTCGAGCTTTCCAAACTGAGATGTCATAGACGAAAGCACAGCCTTCCCCCCCCAGAGCAGAAGGAGAAGAAGCCCAGAAGTACATCCATGGGTCCCCCCACCCCTGCAAAGCAAGCAGGGCAGCCTAGACAGGCCATCCCCACCCTACCCCAAAATAAGTGGAGAGGAAGAGTACCAGGAGGCCCCAGAGCAGGCTTACAGAGCCCCGCACCGGGAGGATAGGGTACCGAGAGAGGACCCACCCCGTTTCAGAGGGAAGTTCGATGGCGACCCCGACCAGCTAGCGCAATTCCTCGATACAGCTGACATCTACATCGGACGCTATGGACATCTCTATCCATTTCCCAGAGCCCTAGTCAGTGCCATCTCAGAGGGATTTGAAGGAGACGCAAGAAGGTGGTCAGCAGCCCTCTACAAGAACAGGGCCCCCCAATTGCGAAACGCAGATGAGTTCTTACAACTACTACAAACCCAATTCGAGGAGGCAGAGGAGGACCCCTATGCGGAGGACGAGCTCAGAAACCTAATGCGGAAGGGAAAGCCTTTCAGAGAGCACATCCGTGAATTTAGGAGAGTCATTGGGACCCTACCTCCCCTACCAGAGCGACTGCTGGTGTATTT
>WNWU01004027.1:379-16213 GCA_012654045.1 Ptyas mucosa | reverse complement strand
GCATAGAAGACTACGGACCCTTTCTTTTTGGAAACTTTGGGACCGGAAGTGCAGCCATTGCAGAGGCTTCTCTGAGGATAATTGAAATAGCTGACTCATTGCCTCATAGACAGTCCAGCACAGAGAAACTCCACAGAATATACGACCTAGCGAATGGTTATCTGTTTTTTTTTCTGCTACTCTACTGAAGTGAACGTGATATTTCGATATTTTTACCCTCTTATCTAATTATCCAACTACGATAGTGTATTTAATTGTATTTATATTTATTACCCCATATTAATATATATACCCTATAGAACAAATATATTTATATTACCTTATATAGTCACTTTATTTACATATTATCGTAATTCTTATCTCTAATTAATTTATATTAATAGTAGATTGAGACTGTTTGAATAGAAAAAAATTGTTTCTTTTTTATAATTTAACATAATTAATAGAATTGCTCTTGTATGTGATTATTTTGTTTAGAATTAATTAAGGAAATAACTTAAAACCAATTAAGAAAGACACTTGATTATAGCACCTTATACATTTCCCTTAAGAATCCTAGAGCAGATAGTAACTATTATTGAAATTACTGGAAAATATATACTTATATTGAAATTACTTTAAAATTGACATAATTTAATCGATACCAATAGAACATCTTCCAAACCCTTTGATAAAACTAAAGGAGACATAAGTCAAAAAGGGCTTAAGATTGGTTTAGAGGGAGACCCTTTGAATAGACAGTGACGAGCCTCACTGGATGGTTATTTGGAAAAATATAGAGAGGATATTAAGGAAACAAAAGGCGACTTTAAAGGAAATGGCAAGTTTGACCTCTACTATTGCAAAAACTGGGGAAAAGGTTCCATCTAACCCAACGCTGTCAATGGCGTCTCCAGTTACTCAGAAACCACTAGATGGCTTACAGAAATTGGATAAGCCCCCTGTAACTCCTACACTGCAAACAGTACAATCTTCCCTCCTATCAATCCAAGAAACCATGTTAGCAATGCAGGAAAAACTACTGAATAGCCACTCTGAGCTGAAAATGGATATCCACGCGTTGGACTCAAAAATGAATGAGATTCAAACCTCCATTGCTAAGAATGAAAATAGAATCCAAAAGGTAGAGCAAAGGACCGAGAAAAATGAGAAGAAACTGGAAACAGTGGACCAAACCCTATCGGCACAGAAGAAGGAAACGGAGGATTCCTTGATTCAACTTGAGATGGATAGGGCCTCGTTCTATCTCCGTTTTCAGAACATCACAGAAGATAAAGAAGAGGACCTGGGAGATAAGATGGCCGAGCTGATTGCGGAGGCTCTCCAGCAAGACAAGCAGGAAATAATCAGGGAGATCGACGAGGCTTACAGAGTCCAGACCAACTATGTGAGGAGAAACAGGCTGCCAAGAGAGGTTCACGTACGTTTTGCCAGGAAAAGGGTGAGAGACATATTATACAATATAGCACGGGAAGATCCAATCGTCTATGGAGGGAAAGAGATAAATGTACTTAAACAGACCCCAAGAAGAGTGAGGGAAAGGAGGAAAAACTATAGATTCTTAACAAACCAGCTAAACAAGAGAAATATAATATTTCGCTGGCTTATACCAGAAGGAATGCTAATATCATGGCAGGGGAGAAAAATCAAAATCGATAGCTTAAGTACGGCCCAAGAATTCCTGGATCAACTAAGAGGAGGGGAAGAAGAACAATCCAGTAAGGAGGACATAGAAACGGCGAATACAGAGGAGGAAACATCTCAAGAACAGAGTACGAAGGAAGATATAGAAGACGAAAAGAAAAAGGAAGACACAGAAGATAAAGGGAAAAAAACTAGACCAGTAAGACAAGTAACCCTAAAGGCAAATAAAAACTAGGCACTAGACACTAACGTTCGGGATGGATGGTATTAAAATCTTATCATTAAATGTCAATGGTTTAAATGAACCAAAAAAGAGAAAATTAATTTTGACAAAACTAGCTAAACAAAACCCTGACATAATTTGTATGCAAGAAGTCCACGTAAAAAAAGAGGAAGTATATCGTTTAGAATATCCCAAATTTGGCAAAGTATTTACGTCATTAGCTGAAAAAAAGAAAAGGGGAGTAGCCATTTACGTTAAGAAAGGAATAGAAGCTGAATGTAAATATAAAGATGGAAAAGGGAGAATACTAATAGTAGAAATAATGAGAGGCCCCTCTAAAATGATAGTGGTTGGGGTATATGCCCCAAATAAAAAACAAGGGAAATTCTTTGAAAAATTACACGAACAACTTGCTAAATGGACACAGAATGAAATATGTTTGTTAGGGGATATGAATGGAATTGTAGACCCGAGTAAAGATTATAAAAGTGGCAAAATCAGGAAAAATAAAAGACTTCCCCTACCTAAAAGTTTTTTTGACCTAATTGATGAAATCAATCTAATAGACATGTGGCGTACATTACATCCCCAAGAAAAACAATATACATTTTACTCAATTCCACAGAACTCTTGGTCCAGAATAGACATGGTATGGGTCACTAGGAAACTAGGCTTAGAAATTAAAAAAGTGGAAATATGTACAAATACCTGGACAGACCACAAGCTGCTTGAAATCAATTGGCAATATAGGAATAAGAGGAAACAACCGAGATGGAGCCTTAGGACAAATCTGTTAAATGATAAAGAGTTCCTATTAAAACTAAATAAAGAAATTGAACAATTCTTTGTAGAAAATGGGGAACAAGGCACGGCAAGAGAAATCGTCTGGGACACTATGAAAGCTTACGTGAGGGGGATAGTCATCTCGCACATGGCATTTAAAAACAAAACAGAACGAAAGGCCAAGGAGGGTTATACTAAAACCTTAATAGAATCCGAAAAAGAATTACAACAAAATCCGGGAGATGAGGTGGCCAAACAAAGGTGGTTGATGGTGAGACATAGAATTAATTTGTTAGACCAGGACGAGATGGCAAAAAAATAAAGAGATCTAAACACTACTGTTTCGAAAATGCCAACAAGTCAGGAAGATGGCTCGCCTATAAACTAAAGAAAGAAAAGGAAAAGAATCAGATATTGGTATTGGAAGATTCTAAAGGTAATCTCTTAACAAGGGAAGAGGATAAATTAGAGTATGTGAGGGAATTTTACGAAAATCTATATCAAGATGGAAAAATAGAACCAAACAAGGTAGAAAAATATCTGATGGACGCCAGCCTACCCCAAATTACGGAAGAAGAAAGAGAAATGTTGAACAGAAAAATTACAATAGAAGAATTAAAAACAGCTCTCTCTAAAATAAAAAAAAATAAATCTCCAGGTCCAGACGGCCTCCCTGGGGAATTCTATGTAAAATTGGAAGAAGCATTAAGCTTAGAGTTATTAGAAATATTTAATGAGGCCCTGGTAGGCTCAACAATCCCAGATACCTGGAGGGAAGCATACCTAACGCTCATTTTGAAAGACGGTGCCGACCCAAAAAGAATAGTAAATTACAGGCCTATTTCTCTCTTAAACTCCGACTACAAACTGTTTATGAATATAATAGCCGAGAGAGTTAAAAAAATCCTAAACTCCTGGATACACAAAGATCAAAACGGATTCCTCCCGGGGAGGCAAATCAGAGACAACTTAAGAATAGTATTAAATACCATAGAATATTACGAACAGCACCCTGAAAAACAGCTCGCACTGATGTTTGTTGACGCCCAAAAGGCCTTTGATAATTTAAATTGGAGCTTTATGATAAATCAAATTAATTTAATGGAATTCGGGACAAACTTTAGGAAAATGATCCAAAATATTTACTACAATCAGAGGGCCAATATATTGATGAACGGGGATAAGACCCAGATATTCCAGATACAAAAAGGAGTAAGGCAGGGATGCCCCCTATCCCCCCTACTTTATATTCTTGCACTAGAGGTGTTGCTGATAAAGATTAGAGCCACTGAAGAAATTAAAGGACCTAAGGTGAGGAAGGAAATCTATAAGATACAAGCCTTCGCAGATGACGTAGCCCTTATTATGGAAGACCCACTAGAAACTGGACCAAGAGCTTTACTAGAAATACAAAAATATGGCCAAGTGGCGGGCCTTAAACTTAACAAGGAAAAAACTAAAATAATAGTTAAAAACATGACAGACATACAAAAAAAGGAATTGGAAGCTCTATTAGGTTTCCAGGTAGTAAAAAAAGTTAAATACCTAGGAATTTGGATTACTGCGAGATATTCATCTCTGAAAGAGGATAACTTCACCCCATTGTTACATAAAATACATCAGGAACTTAAAAGATGGGAAAAATTAAAATTGTCTCTCACAGGGAAAATAGCCGCAATTAAAATGAACATTTTACCCAAAATTTTATTTCTATTCCAAAATATTCCACTAAGCCTGGACAAAAATTTCTTCCTAGACCTGAATAGATATATTAGGAATTTTATATGGGAGGGAAAAAAATCGAGAATATCATTTAAAATATTACAGGGCAAGAGAAAAATGGGCGGATTCGGACTCCCGGACTGGGAAGTATATCAAAAAGCAGCGAAATTAATTTGGATCAAGGAATGGGTAACGCTACGGAACAAGAGAATATTGACGATAGAAGGACACGACCTGCAAGAAGGTTGGCATGCCCACCTTTGGGATTTCAAAAAAAGGAAGAAAACCTATTTCCACAATCATAAAATTAGAGAAACACTTATACAAACCTGGGAGGAAATCAGACAGAAAATCTACGTCAAGGCTCCAAATTGGCTTTCCATTATGGAAGCTTTGACCGCCCCAAACAAGATGGAAAGCGAAAAACTTGGTACATATAAAGATATTTTAGATGAAAATGGAAGGATTAAACCTCTAGAAACCCTGAGAGAACACGGATTCAAGTTGGATTGGTGGAAATATTGGCAGATAAATTCAAGATTCCAAAAGGATAGGGACCAATTCGGTATTGAAAAGAAATTTGGAGACTTCGACAAAATCATATGGGGAGTAGATAAGAAAATGTTAACAAAAATATACAATTTCATATTAGATGAGGATAAGGCAGAGGCCATAGCAAAAAACCAATTGAGTATCTGGGAAAAATTTTTTTGGATATTGTGTTAATTTTAATGATTGGGAGGAGGCGTGGAACAGAAATTTTAAAATGACAAAAGCAGCAACATTCCGAGAGAACCACTATAAAATGCTACATAGATGGCACCTAGCGCCTGCTAGGTTAGCAAAAATGTTTCCTAATCTTTCACCCACGTGTTGGAAATGCGATAAAGAGGTCGGCACATATTACCATATGTGGTGGTCCTGCCCAGTAGCTAAAAGGTTCTGGACAAAAGTACGACAATGGCTTTGCGAAATGTTAGAGCAAGATGTAACCCTATCCCCAGAACTTTTCCTTTTAGGTATAGTGGGTGATGACCTAAAAAATAACAAAATCCAGCTTATAACCCAAGTACTAACTGCGGCTAGACTGGTATTTGCGAAATTCTGGAAAAGTAAAACTCAACCCCCAGAAGAAACGTTAATAAACAAAATATTAGAGTGTGCAGAAATGGCAAAGTTAACGAGTCTGTTAATGGATGATGAGATATCTAAACATTATGAAGTATGGGAAAATTGGTATAACTGGCTAAATAATAGAAAAAGACGATGACTTGTTTATTTTGTGAATAGATACTGTGAAATATGACTATGTACTTATAGAATGTAAATATAATGATGGAAAAAAGATAGCTTAGGACGAAGCAGATTAGATATATGATATTTAACCTATAAGAACACTGTACCTCCGGATAACAAAGAGACTTTGTAAATTTTTAGTTTTTAATTTTGATAAACTTAATAAAGTATTTGTCAAAAAAAAAAAATTACAAAGTACAGATGAGAAAATGATAACCAAAATTTATAAGTATCTATTAAAATACAAATTAGAAGAGGAGGTGGTTAAAGAGAACATGATAACGTGGGCCAAAAACATAGGCTATAATATTGAATTGGACAATTGGGAAAAATTGTGGAAGATAAATTATAAGTTGACAATGTCTATACCCTATAAGGAAAACCTCTACAAAATGTTCTACCGATGGCACCTCCCACTGGCGCGCCTGGCCAAGATGTTCCCCAATACATCTCCAATGTGTTGGAAATGTAAGTCACAGAAAGGGACTTACTATCATCTCTGGTGGTCATGCCGAAAGGCAAAACAATACTGGCAAGAAATTAAGATAATAATCGAACAAATTATAAAACAAAAACTGGAAATGAGGCCGGAAACCTTTTTATTGGGAATAATCACAGCACAATACACCAAAGAAATAAAATATCTGATCATCCATATCCTCACAGCAGCACGTATACCCTTTGCCCAACATTGGAAATCTGAGCAGTTACCTACAGAAGATAAAATAATTGCTAAAATCACAGAATGTGCAGAAATGGACAAGCTTACAAAAGAACTGCAAGAGAAAGACGATACTGATTACTATTTAGTGTGGTAAAGATGGTACAGCTGGCTGGAGACAAAAATAGGAATATAAGGATAACTTTTGACCATTCAATAGAAAAGTATAGAATTAAATAAAGAGTCAATTATATATAGATATATACAATCATGTAAATATGTGAACATAGATATAGATACGAATAGAGGAAAATAAGAGAAATAGGAAAATAACCCACTGATGTAGTAACTTTAAGAGTCAGTCATAGGACTGAATTGATGTTTGTTTGTTTTGTATGTTGTCTTAATGTATTTATGTTTGTTTGTATTTTTTTATTATTAATAAAAACCTATTAAAAAAAGAAAAAAAGAGGGCATTGGCCAAGGCGGCACAATCCTATAAGAAACAAGCAGACAAGCACCAAACTCCCCAAAGACCATTTCAAGTGGGAGAGAAGGTCTACCTCTCCACCAAGTATTTGAGACTTAGACTCCCGACCAAGAAATTGGGTCCAAAATTTATAGGACCATTCCCTATAGTAAAAATAATCAACCTGGTTACAGTACAACTGCAGTTGCCCCGGCTTCTAGGGAAGATACACCCCGTTTTCCACAGCAACCTCCTAAAGCCTGTAGTGGGGTCAACTTTAAGGCCGATACCACGTGACCCCCCCAGTCCCCTGGTTGTTGGGGGCCAAACTCACTATGAGGTACAGCAAATCCTTGATTCAAGGTGGCACAGGGGGGCGCCTCCAATATTTAATTAAATGGAAGGTTTACCTGTTATCAGAGGCTTCCTGGGTGAAGAGCACAAACATCCAAGCTGACCGCCTTATAGCCAAATTCCATGCAGATCACCCGGGCAAGCCGGGGGGACACACCCTCGGATGGGATAACGATGCTTAATTTGTTGTATTTTTTCCCTCCTCGGCAGGCCACCCTTGAGAAATGAAGGGAGAGGGGCCGGATGTCAGCGCTCTAAATCATTCTTGCTCCATCGCTGACATGAAAGAAAAAAAAGTTTAGAAGTAGCAGTTTGAATTTTAGCAGCTTGGCTTTTCTTCTCTACCCGGCAGATAACGTCACCTAGGTGATGGAGGGAGGGGGGAAATTCCTGTGATTTGAAGCAGCCGGGATGAAAGACTGATTTGGAAGATGGCCAATGAGACACTGGGATTTGAGGAACGGAAAGGGAGGGGTTTGGGATCAAAGAGTCAGTTTCGGCTGCAAATGAGTTCAGGACAGATCGTTATTTTTCAATAAATGAGAGATTTCATCAAAGACTTTGTGTTTGAGAATGAAATTTATTTGAGATAACATCGGAACCTGACAATAAATGTGCAAGTAAAGTTGTTAACATTGTAATATTTGCTCCTTGTATTTAGTCCCTCATCATTTAATTGTTTAATATTATATTACTCAATGCTAATAACCATGATAACCTTAAAAATATTGTTTAAAGGTATATAATGCAATCATCTTTCAGCTTCTGATCCTTCCCTCTACATACTAATTTTAAAACATTATATAGTAGTATACATAACAATATTTTCCTTCTTTCTAATTCCTACCTCTATTCTAAATCTTGATAACATATATCTTATATTGGTGAATATTCTACCCGTCATCTCTCATTCATTTTAGTGTTTCAATTCTTATTGATTTTTTGGCATGCTTTCCATACTCCTCCTTTAACATTTGGTGTCTCCCTATATTGTTCTTTCTTGGTCTAAGTGTTCCCTCTGTCAGCATTCCAGAAAAAACCCAACTCCAAGTAAAGACGCAGAAACAAGCATTTTCCAAAGTCCTCTTTACTAGAATAGGCAAATTGGCACATCTGGGAAATCCCGAATCTGAAAAGCCTGGGTTTTCCTTCAGTAAGTCAAAGCTCCCAAAACCATTCCCTTTTCCCCCCAGTCGGTCACATGCTCCAATCAACGTCCATTCCATCTTGACCCAGCCCCCCGACCACTCCTTCTCCAGATGCTGGATGCCCTGACCTTGACCGACAGGAAGAATGCTATTATGTCTACTAACCCCCTCTCCTAAATCCCCCCTCCTACTTTCCCACACATGAGGAGGTGGCAGCATTGAAGCTTCCGGCCTAATATGGCTTCCAAAGCTGACAGGCATCCCCCCCTGCAGAAAGAACCACATCCTGAAAAATAAAGCAGACAAAACACAAAAGAAAGGGTTAAGACCTAGCGCAAAGCCCCTTAACCCCCCCTCCCCCCCCAGGGGGACCTTTTGGCTTCTCAGGAAATTTATTGTGAAACTGCTTTATGAGCGCATCAGCATTTACATCCCAACTCTTAACACAAGTCGCTTCAGCTAACGGGTAGCCTTTCCAATGCACCAAATATTGTAATCGACCCCTGTAGAGTCTAGAGTCCAGGATTTTCTTCACCTCATAATGCGTCTCCCCTTGCACTACTAAAGGAGGGGGTGGAGCAGCCGGCAAGGGTCTTAGGTTAGATTCTCTGACCGGTTTCAATAAGCTGCTGTGGAAAACGGGGTGTACTTTCCCTAATATGCGATGGAGCCTAAGTTGGACAGTCACTGGGTTACTGATTTTCACTATAGGGAAGGGACCTATGAATTTGGGTCCAAACTTCTTGCTGGGTACCCTTAATCTTAGGTACTTAGTTGACAAATACACGTTATCGCCTATTCGGAACGGTGGTTGGGGGGACCAGCGTTTGTCAGCCTGGGCCTTATATCATTCCGCTGACTCCACTAAAGCTTTTTTTGTGTTCTCCCAACCCGTTTTCAATAAAGTCATCCATTCCGTTAGGGACATAGAAGTAGGTGGCTCTCTAGGCAACTCAGGCATTGGCACAAACTCCATGCCCGTAGTTATCTGAAAAGGAGTCAACCCAGTACTGGTGTGTACTGCATTATTGTAAGCCACTTCTGCGAATGGCAGCAAGTCCGCCCAGTTCTCCTGTTGATAATTTACATAACACCTACTGTATTGCTCCACCATTGAGTTCAATTTTTCAGCTGATCTGTTAGTCGACGGGTGAAAAGCTGAGCTAAGTCCTTGGGACAACCCAATGGATTGCAGAAACTCCCTCCAGAACTTAGCGGTAAACTGGAACCCGGGTCCAATATTATTCTCTTAAGGACTCCATGTAGCCTGTAGATGTGTTTCACAAACAGCTTCACTAGTTTCTTGGCCGATGGTAGTCCACTGCAGGCAGTGAAGTGTGCTTGCTTGGAGAATAAATCAATGACAGTCCAAATAACCCGGTTACCCCCACTGTCAGGGAGCTCAACTATGAAGTCCATCGCAATCTCCTCCCAGGGCTTGGTGGGTTCGGCCACAGCCTGGAGAAGTCCAGGGGGCTTCCCTGGTCGGGACTTCATGGTGGCGCAGGTGGCGCAGCTCCTCACATAATCTTCCACATCAGCTTTCATCTTTGGCTACCAGAATTGTCTCCTAGTCAAATGGAGGGTTTTTAAAAACCCAAAGTGCCCCCCTAGTTGAGAATCATGACTTCTCTTCAGCACCAGGAGCCACAGGCTGTGGGGCACATAAAGTTTACTCCCCTTCCATGCCAACCCATCCCTTAGGGTTAGGTCCGCCTGGTTTTCCTTGAACCAGGAATCAGTGGAGAGCACCGCTTTTAGCTCTGCTGTCAACTTGTCTTCGGGGAGGTTGGAACCCTGGTGCGTTTGCGCTCTGGTGCGGGCTTCGGTGGCTGGTTGAGTTTCCGAGATCATGGCATGAACTATCTCCTCCCGTTGGCTGTCAAACTGGGGCTTACGGGAGAGAGCGTCAGCCAGAAGGTTTTTACCCCTCAGGATGTATTTCAGGTTAAAGTTAAAGCGTTTGAAATATTGAGCCCGGTTTCCAGTGACATCACCGTGCTAGCAAGACGGGCATGGAGATCGCTCCTGCCTTGTTCTGGCAAACTTTCTAGCCTGGGCGGTTTTTACACTGGTGGCAGCCCCGGAGAGGCGGCCGTAAGCGGAGAGGAGTAATAGCGCGTGAGGAGTGGCGATCCGGTGTGCGAAGGCGAAGCTCTCCTGTCACCGGCTGGGAAGACGGCGCCAGCCATGGCAGCCCCAAAACGATGACTGTCATGCATTGGAAGGGAAACCCGATCGCAGGTGGGCAAGGAGCCCCTTTCTAATTTAAATTAACTTACTCTGAGACGGATCTTTGATCTTTTTGACCCCTCCCCATCTTGAATGCATGTGGTGTCGGAAAACAGAGTTAATTTGAGTGCCAATTTCCTCATTGGAGCTAAGATGGAGAAAGCAGCTGTTTGTTTGCTACACCATAAACTCTTTGGCCACTGCTGAGTGGAGCTGATCAAAAGAAATACTACGGAAAAAGAACAGTATTTGATTGTTTGATTGTTTGAAAGTTTCTGGGTGGATCCCCCCTACCCTCCTTTTGTCGATGGATGGTGATTACTCATGACTTCTATGTGGATTAGGAATTGTGATTTGAAGGGACAGATTTATCCCTCCCCAGGGTTCTTCTCTTCTTGTTTTCGGCTGGAACATTATTGACTGTATGGAACAGTACTTTGTCTCCCTCCAGTGGTGAATTTTAAAACTACAATATATACTGAATCCCCAGAAGAGGAGTGATCTGAATTTGCTTTTATATTTGATCGAATGAACTATCCTCACTGATTATTATTTCTATCGTCTAAATTTGATTTGAAGGTTTTGGAATATAATCTATTTTTGGAATTGGCTAATTTAAAATTGTTTCTCGATTAATTAATATAATTAATTAATTAATTATATAATTACTATAAATCCAAAATTGATTGGCTGTACCCCTGTAAGCAAGATGTCGAATACAACAATTGTGACAACTACAAAAGCGGGGAAAAAAGTTTTGACACTACCAATGATTGCTACCCCGGCTACACCTATATCTTCATCTTCATCTTCTAAATCTTTGGATGACCTAGCTGCTACAGGGAAACCTCCCACGTTATCAAGTCTTCAGGGCATGTTGCAGGCAATGTATGAGGTGATGACAAAGAATCAGGAAGTTATCTCCAAGAATTTAGAAGACCTGACATCAGACCTCAAGGGGGAGTTGGGAGCTGTTAGAAATGATATTAAATCATTGAATGAGAGATTAGAGGGTGTTCAGGGGGTGCTGATACAACAGGATGGAGTGAATGGAGGAGCAGTCCGGATGCCATGGCAGAGAGTAATTTGTCCCAGGAAAGTTTACTTCAAGCAACTGGAAAAGAGCCAGTCTTGACTCCAGCCAGCTTGGATACCTCAGGGCCTCATCCCCTCCCTCCCCCAATGAAGCTGCAAGATAGCCAAGGTCGGACAACCGCAACGCAAGCCAAAAAGGAGGGAGATAAGTATCTGGGGCTGTTGCCAAAATCTGCAGAGGCTGAATTTCCCTTCCCGAATGTTCAGGGAAAGGGGAAACCCCTAAGTGAGTTGGGGAGAGTGGATTGGCTATTGGACTGGCAGCAGACCAGGCACCAAAAAGCTTCAGGGAAGCCACTCCAGTGCCCCATAGATGAATTGAAGGAGAAATTTGACCGTGCCACCCTTCTGGAGGAGGAGCCATCATGCAGGCCCAACGAGAGGGGGGGGACTAGTCGAGCCTGCTGAACTGAGATGCTCTAGGCGGAGGCACAGCCCTTCCCCCCCATGGCAGAAGGAGAGAAAGCCCAAAACTGCATCCATGGGTTCCTCCCTTGCACAGCAAGCAAAGCCGTCGGGACAGGACACCACCTCCCTACCCTAGAATGAGAGGAGAGGAAGAGGATCAGTGGCACCAAGAGCAGGCTTACAGAGCCCCGCACTGGGAGGATAGAGCAGCGAGGGAGGACCCACCCCGCTTCAGAGGGACGTTCGATGGCGACCCAGACCAGCTGGCGCAATTCCTCGATACAGCTGAAATCTACATCGAACGTTACGGGCACCTCTATCCATTTCCCAGAGCCCTAGTCAGTGCCATTTCAGAGGGGTTGGAGGGAGAAGCAAGAAGATGGTCAGCAGCCCTCTACAAGAACAGGGCCCCCCAACTGCAAAATGCAGATGGGTTCTTACAACTATTGCGAACCCAGTTCGAAGAGGCAGAAGAGGACCCTTATGTAGAAGACGAGCTCAGGAACCTAATGCAGGAGGGGAAGCCTATCCAGGAACATATCCGTGAGTTCAGGAGAGTCACCTCCCTTGCCAGAGCGACTACTGGTGTATTTTTTTAGAACGAGCCTAGATAAGCGAATTGCCCAAGTGACCGCTTATCGAGACATCCCTAACCGACTCTCCGAATGGTTCCAAGTAGCGATAAAAGTCGACAGGGGACTGCGGGCCAATGACATGTTGAAGCAGCCAGATAGTAGGGAGAGAGGCCAACCTGACCAGGGACCACCCGGCAGACGAGGAACTGCAGCACCACAACCCACCCAGAGACCAGTCATCCCACGGAGCCCGCTGTGGTGCTACAGGCGCAAGGGGATCGGTCATCTGGCAGCAGCGTGTGGAACCCCGAGACCAAGGCCAGACCCACCACCCAGGGCACGACTGGAACGAGGACCCAAACGCTTCACCAATGCGCCACAGAAAGCCCCCCAGGGCCCAGAGGTCTTCGCCCACCTGACCAAAGCAAGAGGGGCCCCAGATGAGGGAAATCAATCCCCCGAGTCGTATGACAGCGAGGACGAGGGTGAAGACGACCCAATGGTGAGTGGACCCATCCACCCCTTCCTTTTCCCCATACGCCTAACAGCCCCAAAAACAGGGACCCAAGGGACTTTCCAAGCCCTAATAGATTCAGGCTGCACGAGGTGCCTGATTAATTTACCCACAGTCCTAAAGTTGGGAATCCGTGCAAAAAGGCTCAACCACCTAATACGATTTGAACAAGTGGATGGATCCCTAGTGGGGGGGGGGGTTACGCCACACACTTGACCGAGCCAGTGAGACTGGAGCTAGCAGACAACTGGGAAACGGTTCGGTTCATAATAGCCCCCAAAATGACCAACCTGGTCATACTGGGACTCTTGTGGCTAGACAAATGGGGCCCAATCAACTGGTGGCAAGGGGGGACCCGCAGACTGAGGATTGCAAAGGGCCCCCAACCCCTCCTGCTCCAACCAGGGGAGATGCCCACCACGCAGGGGCCCCAATCCTCCCCACCCCAGCAAAGGAAGATGCCGCCAATGCAAGGGCCCCAGCCTAAAGGTACAACAGAGCAACTGGCAGCCGCATCCGACAGCTTCCACAACACAGAACAGATCCCTGAAGAGTACCAAGACCTTGTGGAGGTGTTTAGCGAGGCCGAGTGTGACGTTCTACCCCCACACTGCGAGGCCGATTGCGCCATTGAGATCATCCCTGGAGCAAAATTACCTAAGCCTAAACTATATGCCATGACGCCCCGCGAAATGCAAGAAATGCAGAACTACATAGACAAGAACCTACAAAGGGGTTTCAATGAGCCAGCTAAACCACGGGTCGCGGCACCGGTCCTTTTTAAAGAGAAGAAAGACTGCTCTATGTGTCTATTGGTTGATTTTAGAGGTATCAACGCTGTCTGCGTACACAATTTATATCCCCTTCCCCTCATGAAAGACATGCTAGCCCACCTGGCCAAAGGTAAAGTTTTCACCAAACTAGACCTCCGAGAAGCCTACTACCGAATACGCATCAGGGAAGGGGATGAGTGGAAAACAGCATTCAACTGCCCCCTAGGGAGTTTCCAATTTAAAGTGATGCCTTTTGGACTGCAGGGAGCCCTGGCGGTGTTCATGCAGCTGATAAATGAAGTCCTACATGACCACCTCTACAAAGGGGTCCTCGTCTACCTGAACGACATTCTCATTTACACGGAAACCTTAGATGAACACTTACCCCTCGCCCACCAAGTATTGGAGAAACTGCTGAAGGCGAACCTGTATGTCAAACTGTCAAAATGCGAGTTCCACCAATCACGCCTAGACTACTTAGGTTACCGAATATCAAACGAGGGGGTAGAGAGGGAACCAGCCAAAGTACAATCAGTTCTACAATGGCAACCCCCTCGCACCCACAGACAACTGCAAAGCTTCTTAGGGTTCGCGAACTTCTACAGACAATTCATCCCCTCGTTTGCAAGAATTGCCAAACCTCTGACGGACCTCCTAAAGACAGGGAGTCCCGCAATGAAGCCCCGCCCGGGACAACCCCTACAGTGGGACCTGACCTGCCAGCGGGCATTCGAAGCACTGAAAGAGATGTTTGCAAAAGAACCTGTCTTAAAGCATCCTGACCCCGAACAGCCCTTCGTCATCCAAGCAGATGCCAGCAATGTGGCAGTAGGGGCCGTGCTGCTCCAAAAGAACGGCCAAGGGAGCCTACAACCTTGTGCCTACACCTCCTGAAAGCTCACCGACACAGAGAGGCGATGGGCGGCATGGGAGAAGGAAGTGTTCACAGTGAGATGGGTGCTGCTAACCTGGCGACACCTACTAGAGGGAGGGGAGAGACCGTTCGAAGTTTGGACTGATCACAAGAATCTGGAGGCCCTCAGAACCCCATGGAAGTTGTCGCCCAGGCAAGTCCGGTGGGTGCAATACTTCAATCGTTTCAACTTTGAGCTCAAGCACATCCCGGGGGGAAGAACTTCCTGGCCGATGCCCTCTCCCGGATGCCCCAATACAACAGTGAGCGGGAGCAGGTAGTGAATGCCATCATCCCCTCTACCCAGGTAGTGGGTCAGGTGGTCACCAGACAGCAATGGCGTGACCAGCAGGACCAACTTGCAAGTGACTTAACGACAAGACTCAAAACTGAAACAGCGGCGGATCCCTGGTTTCGAGACAATCAACATCTCTTGACAAAAAGGGATGACCTAGCATGGAAGGGGACAAAACTCTATGTCCCACAGACTCTACGCACCCTGATCCTCAAGAGGAGCTACGACGTTAAACCAGCGGGTCATTTCGGTTTCCTAAAGACTCTGCACTTAGTACGAAGACAGTTCTGGTGGCTCCACATGAGAAAGGACATAGACAGTTATGTAAAAAGTTGTACCATTTGTGCCACGATGAAGAAACGACCAGGATGCCCTCCCGGACTGCTGCAACCAGTAGCTGAACCGACAAGACCATGGGAGGAGATTGCGATGGATTTCATAGTAGAACTACCGAGGAGTGGTGGAAAAACAGTGATCTGGACTGTAATAGACTTATTCTCCAAACAGGCACACTTCATACCTTGCAGCGGGCTACCCTCAGCCTGCCAGTTATCCAAACTGTTCCTGAAACACATCTATCGCCTGCATGGAGTCCCCAGAAGAATCATCTCCGACCGAGGGGTCCAGTTCACAGCACAATTCTGGAGGTAGTTCCTAGGATCCATAGGGTCGTCCCAAGGCCTCAGCTCAGCGTTTCACCTGAGCACCAATGGGGGGGGGGGGGGGGGG
>WNWU01003988.1:641-10972 GCA_012654045.1 Ptyas mucosa | reverse complement strand
AAAGTCAGATACATGAACTCTAAAAGACCCTCTCTATTCACATTATTATAAAAGAGAAACGTGCTGGTTGGAAAGTATATTAAAGGCAGCTGAACCCCATTAGTGGTAATATATCTTCTGATGAGGCCTAGCTGTCACCCATCAGGAAAGCTAAGAGTAGTATTCTGGTAGATGACCGACTCTGATAATGAGAAGAAGCTAAGCAATTACATTATAGAGTTCCTCATAGTTACCTGACCTATGACCCTGTGTCAAACACACTGATTCTACACAGAACCAAAACTACGGAAATACAGCCATATGGAAGGGAAATGCATATGAAACAAAGTTACTTATTACTTAAGGTAGAGCCATCAATTTCTGCATTTGACCATTACAGCTTTTAAGAAAAGTTGTAAACTATAAAGTGATGGGTTAGTAAAGTTGTGGAGCTGAAATAATCTTATTAACTAACATGTATGGTTTTATAATTAGTAAAGTATAATGGAAGTATAACATGATTATAATATAACAAACTATGTAACCATATATGGAGAATGAATGAGCTCATCGAATCCTGTGTCTTAGAAATGTATAAAAACAGAGGAATCAGAACCATTCTTTGTTCAGATTTGCCAGAACCAAAACTGCACTGAACCTTTGCGCAAATAAAATGTATCTGTCTGACCCAGGAATGTTCTCCAGTCTTTCATTTCTATAACAAGAGGGGGCCACCAGACACACCAAGAGGTTGTAGAGGAGAGCTCTATCATATGTGGTGGTTGTGTATAGAAGCAAAACATTACTGGATGAAAATACAGGCATGGTTAGAGGGAATGTTGCAGCAACATATAGAGTTAAAACCAGAAATATTCTTATTGGGAATTTTACCAGAGAATAATAGTAAAGAAGATACATATTTGATTATTCATATAATAACAGCAGCTAGAATTGTATTTGCACAAAATTGGAAAGCAGATAAAATCCCGCTGGAAGGAGAAATTATAAAGAAAATTTTAGAATGTGCAGAAATGAATAGATTAACATTGAGAATAAAAGATAAAGAGGAGTCGATGTATTTCAGGAAATGGGATAAATTTTACGATTGGTTAGAAAGGAAATATGAATAAGGGTATAGAGATAAAATAGATAGAGAAAAGATGGGAGAAAATAATCAGAAAAATAGAAACCCAAATGATGCCTAGGTAAAAGGAGAAAGGGGAGGGGGGATAAAAGGGAAAAAGTGAGATTTTCATAAAAATGTACACAAGTGATGAAATAGATGTAATCGTTAATTAAATAAGAAATTGAAATGAGAATAGAGATAAATAGAAAATTGGGGCTGCTCGAATACCATTCTAGATTGAACTGAAAAGGGAAACAACAGGGGAGAGGGGAAGGAGTAGAGAGAGAGGAAGGGAGAAGAGAGGAGAGGAGAGGAGAGGGAGAGAAAGAAGAAAGGGAAAAGGAGAGGAAGAAAGGGAGGGGAAAGAGGAGTAGGAGAGAAGGTTAGAAGGGGGAAGAAGAGAGGAGTGGGGGAAGGGAAGGGAAAGTAGGAAAGAGAAGGAGAGGAAGAACAAAGAAAGTAGGAGGAGATACAGGAAGAAAGAGAAGGAGAGGAGAAGAAGAAAGGTTGTGGCAAAATAAAGAAGGGTAAATGGTAAAAGAGCAGCCCCGAATGAAAGTTAAAAAATATGATGAATGAAAAATGGTGGATAAATGACTGTACATGTAAATATGTTTATGAGAAATAAAAATAAAAACTTTTTTGGAAAAAAAATGGATCTTTGAGAAAAGCCATAACCTCAGAGCAGTGGTGAAATGTAAAATTTGTTACTACCAGATCTGTGAGCATGGCTTGCTGGGGGGTAATGTGACTGAGTGGGCGTGGCCAACTTTTTTTTTTTTACTTTTAAAAGCATTTTTCTACAACCTCTTCAGCTGAAGAGGTTGTAAAAAAAAGCTTTTAAAAGCCTCTGACGATCACAGCTGAGTCGCACAATCATCAGAGGCTTTTTTTTTTTACTTTTAAAAGCATTTTTTCAGCCGAAGAGATTGTAGAAAAAATGCTTTTAAAAATAATTTTAAAAAGCCTCTGATGATCGCATGGCTCAGCTGGGCATGGGGGGGGCAGGGATTTTTGCTATCGGTTCTCCGAACCACCCGCCGCCCTCGCTACCGGATCAGGCGATCCGGTCGGAACCGGGAGCATTTCACCCCTGCCTCAGAGTCCTGAACTGATTGGGCCATTACTCAGAACCATGACATTAAACCAACTCTCCTAAAGCTTCAAGCCTCCGGGATTCCTGAGCCCCGGCCCTTCCTCCTCGGCTGCCTCGGGAGGGAGGGAAAACCTCAGGAGGAAATGGCTGAAACAAGGAGGGGAGAAATGGCCAGCAAGCCTGTGACTGCCTCGGCAGCGACACAAGCAAACATATAAGGGGGTGAGGCTGCCCCACTGATGATTACATGGCCGAAGCCCATGCAGGAAGGAGAGATGGCTGCAGGGAGTCCCTACCTGATGGGTGACGAGCTCTGGTGGAAGAGAAAACCGAAGGAAGCGGAAGCCAAATTCCCCTTGGTTTCACCCAGGTACACAGGAGAAAGCCTAATGAAGGGGAAGGAGAGGAGAGTGGCAGATTGGGATGAGCTGAGGTAGTGGAGACGCTTGACAGCACTTCGGAGCCCTTCGTGGATCAGTTGAGGGAGCAATTCAACCACACAGGCATCCAAGAGGTGGAGCTACTGCTCCAGCCAGGAGCAACAGAGGAAGTGGCCACCCTGGCGGTTGAGCCACTCCTGGGTTGGCAGAGTATGAGGCCGCCCATCAGGTTCCACCTCACCAGCCTGAAGCTTCAGCTGGTGGCCAGAGGGAGCCCAGATCAAAGTTTACCAGCATGGCAGGGGGCAGTGGCAGCAACCATAAGCCCCACGCAGAGCCCGATCTGTTGCCAGCTGCAGCGATAAGGGTGAGTCCTGGCCCAGGGCCGGTCCTGCAATGGCCACCACGAGTGGCTAACCCCACCAGGTGGCCACAACAGCCTCTCCCTGGTGGCCCCGGGTCACACCAAGCCCACTTCCCTCCCCCGGGGCCTGGGTGGTATCCAGGGTACTGGCCACTGCCACCTTACCTGATGGAGCCTCCCCCTCTGAAGATGATGTTTGATGGGGACCCCAACAAGCTGGCAATCTTCCTCGACCATGTGCTAGACTGTTACGCCTTAGCCTACCCAACCCAGAGGACGATGGTGAATGCGGTGGTGGCCAACCTCGAAGGGGAGGCAGCAGAATGGGTGGCCACTCTTCATGATGAAGACGCACCCGAGCTGAGGGATGCTGGGATGTTCCTGGGGGAGCTGAGGGTGAGGTTTGAAGATGAGGCAAAGGCCCAGCAGGCAGAGGGAGAGATACAAGAGCTAAAGCAAAGGGGATACCCAGTGAAGGAACACATTCAAGAGTTTAGAGAGTTGCGGGGAGGCTGCAGCACTGGTCAGAACAATAGCTCATTACTATTTCAAAGAGGGCCTTGACAGAGAGCTGCATCAGGTGTGCACATACCGAGGCCTCCCTGACCAACTACGCAAATGGTACCGGGCTGCTACAGCACTAGAAGTGGAGCTGAAGGCTTGCAGTCCAAAGAGTAACCCCGAATAAAAATATGGTGGATTATGCAAAATATTCTTAAAAAGAAGATAAAGTTTACCCCACAGTTGTTTTTACTGGGTATAATTACAGATTGTACGGTTATAGAGACTAATTTGATCTTGAATTTAATAACTGCAGCTAGACTTTTGGTGGCGCAGTACTGGAAGAAGGAAGATCTACCTACCATTGAGGAATGGACATTAAAAGTAATGAATTTAGCGGAGATGGCTAAAATTTCAGCATATCTGAAGGACCATTCAAATGAGAGATATATATTGGAATGGAGAAGATGGATTGACTATATTCAAAATAAACATGGGACTAAGAAATTTCAAATAGCTTATGAATGAAGAAAAGAAGATATTTAAGGGAATTTCAATATTTAGTCATGTAAAGGGGAGTTAAAGAGCAAGAGGGAGAGTGGAGTTTATAGATAGTTTGTATATGTTAGCTTATGCTTGTTAAATGCTATACCTTGTATTTTGCTCTGGGAAGTCTGGGGGGGAGGGCTGGGCTGGGAGGGGGGAGGAGGGATGGGAAAATTGTTTGTAAAATTTTAAAAACTTTTCAATAAAAAAAAGTTTCTTTTTTCCAAATAAGAGATTATATTTAATTTTGTCTCTAGTTTAAAATTGCTTCCGGATTTTGTGTTTGAAATGAGAAAAAAAATGAAACTTTGATTTTGTGCTTGTAAATTAGACAGGCTTATTGTTATAGAAATGGCTTGTCCCTCCCCATTCTTTTGGAGGAGGACAGCCCCCACAGCCACATTGCTGGCATCAGTCTGGATCACGAACAGCTTCTTGGGGTCAGGGTGCTTTAACACCAGTTCTCTCACAAATAGCCTCTTTAGGGTTTAAAATGCCTCCTGGCATTCCATAGTCCATTGGAGCAGCTGGCTCAACCGGGGTTTAGCCCCTGTTCTCCCGGTTTTAAGCAGTTCGGTAATTGGCAAGACTATCTTTGCAAACAAAGGGATGAATTGCCTGTAGAAGTCAGCAAACCCTAGGAAGCTTTGTAGCTGCTTACGGGTTTGAGGGGGCTGCCACTCTAGGATGGCTTTCTCTTTCTCCGGGTCCATCCCCACCCCCTCACTTGACACTCGGTATCCCAGGTAGTCCAGGCGGGTCTGGTGGAACTCACATTTGGACAGCTTAGCATATAGGTTCACTGCAAGTAGCTTCTTAAGGACTTGGCGGACCATCTGGATGTGCTCTTCCATCGTTTCAGTGAAGATAAGGATGTTGTTCAGGTAAACCAGGACTCCCTTATATAGATACCTGTGTAGCACCTCATTTATCAGTTGCATGAACACAGTGGGAGGGACTTTGTAATCTGAACGGCATCACCTTGAACTGGAAGCTTCCCAGTGGGCAATTGAATACTGTCTTCCATTCATCCCCCTTTCTGATTCTGACCCAGTAATATGCCTCCCTCAAGTCTAACTTGGTGAATATCTTTCCCTTAGCCAGGTGCGCTAGCATATCTTTCATGAGCAGGAGGGGGTACATGTTTTCTATTGATCCCCCGATCCCCCTGAAATCCACACATAATCTCATAGTTCCATCTTTCTTTTCCTTAAACAGGACAGGGGCTGCTACCCAGGATTTGGCCAGTTGGATGTAGCCCCTGGCTAGGTTCTTGTCAATGTATTCCCTTAGCTCCCTCATTTCCCTAGGGGTCATGGAGTACATTTTGGGCTTAGGCAGTTTCGGCCCGGCCAGTTTTCGATTGCGCAGTCTGTGGGGCGGGGCGGGGATAGCACGTCACACTCCTTTTCACTGAACACCTCTGCCAGATCCTGGTACTCTCTGGGGATGATTTGGGTCCCTGGGGGTCGATCTTGTGAGTTTACCATGAGTTTGTATTTTAATTTGATTGATATTCTCTCTTTTAAAGTGATGTTCAGATTGATTAGCTTTTAACATTCCTAAACTGATAAACAACCTGAAGACTAGCTCCAGATAAGAAAAGTTTGTTAGTACAAATTGGGGTCTGGCTTATCTCTTTTGTGAACTCTAAACAACCTTTCCCCTTACAATTTATGCCCCTTCAGACCTCATTTTAATAAACATGTATGCTATTATCCTGTTCAATCAACTTTCCTTTTTCAGATTTCTTTGTTATGTTAACTATAAAAGAGGATGTAAGCTAAAGTTCAGGGTTCCCTTTTTGAGAGTGTTGGAAGAAATGTCCATCTGGGTTCAGTTCCAAGTGGAGAGCCGGAAGTGTCACGGCGAGACCGGCTGGAAAATAGCAGACTCCGACGAGCCCCGCGAAAATCCAGCCAGACAAACCGCTGTCGGGGGGTCTTTGGACTGGAACCATCCTGTAGGGACGGTGAAGAAGGAGATGCACCTCGGATGACCAAGAGGAACAGGCAAGTTCCTCGAAAGGTCAGAGGGAGCTCTTCAAACTGGCGGCGGGGGTGGCGGCCATTAAAAATGACCGCTTTGAAGCTGGGGCAACCAGAATAAAATTTTGTATAGGAGCGGTGTCTGAATGGAGTACTGGTACTGGGTGAGTGATTGGCCAACTCACAGGTAAAAAAGGAAATTTCTTTTTTAAAAAAAACTTTAAAAGATCCCGGCAAGGAAACAAGTGGCTAATTGGCACTTGGGAATTTTAATGGAGGGAGAAGAACAAAGAGGAAGTTAAAGTACTAAAGCCCAAAAAAGAAAACTTTATATTTGGATTTAAAATTGGATTTGGAGAAATTAAAACTAATACAAGAAAAAGAAACCCGAGGGAAAGCACTTTTTAATGAGGATTTGAATTATTTTTGACATTTTTGACATTTGAAGGAAGAACAAAGAAGAGGTCAAAATATTAAAGAGAAATTAAAAACAATAAAAGGAAAAGAAAGCCGAGAGAAAGTATTTTCTATGTGGATTTAAAATTCTTTTGTAAGCTTCATATTTTGTTGTTCTGAGAATTGTGGATTGGAGAGAGACATCTGCTGGTGGAAAGAAAACACTACAATGACTGGCCTGAAAATTGAAGGAAATAACAGCAGTGACCTTGATCACTAAGAGAACTGTGAGAAACTTTAAGGAGTATTTGTTTCTTTTTAAACTGCTAGGTCTCAACTTTCAAAGGAGGTAAAAAACAACAAAGCTTTAAGTTGGAGTGGATTGGACAAACATTTGAACTGGATATTATCTGGAAATAAAAAAGAGACTATATGGACTTAAATCTTAATTAAATATAAGTTAAAATATCAATAATTTTTTAAGTTGACAATAAGGAGTCTTGGATGTGTGAGGAATTGAGATGCTTAAAAACATGCGTGAATCATTAAAGGGCAATAAAAAGTCAGAAACCTTGTTAGAACACACAAAACAGGAAAAAGAGAATATAAATGAGAAGCAAGAAAATAATATTGAAGGAAAAGGAATTGAAGGTAAAAAGTTAGATGATTACACTGGGATTTACAGTGACAAAAAAGAATGGATGGGGGGAATATTCCCCAAAAAAGAATCAATCAAAGGAAAGAGAAGGAAATGGAAAAAGATTAGGTAAAATCTTGAGGAAAATTATGCAAGTAATAGACTCAAAAGTTAGAGAAAGGATTCAGGAGAAAAGATACAATAAATATAAAAAGAAAAAAGAAGAAGAAGATAAGAGAATGAGATGAAGGGAGAAAATTACTAAGAAGTGGAATTTTGGAGAGACGAAGAGAAAATGGTTAAAAGGGGAAGAATAGTGGAAAGGAGGAAGGGAAATAAGGTATATATTAGTAAATCTAAGGGAACTGTATTAACATTAGTAATTGTGAATGTAAGAAGCAAAAATTATGATGTATATTGTTTATTGTAAAATGGAACAGCAGATGAAATATGAAGTGGTAATTTGGTTCAATTATGAAAATAACTGAAATCAAGAGACAAAATGGAAATGTCAAAAAGTGTGATGGGGATTTTGAAAAAATATGTTGTAAATGATGAAATAAAATAATTAATTGATGCTATAATAAGAAATTAGGAATTAAGGGCAGATAGTGATATTGCTTATTATGTACTAAGAAGAGATTAAGATAAAATGTGGAAGGTCAATTAAGTTAAAGGGTTTCAATGTAAGAATTGAATAAGGTGAATTACATTGTTTATAGCCAAAAAGTGTGATGGGGATTTTGAGAAACATATTTTATAAATGGAGAAATAAGATAATTAATTGAAGTAATACTAAGAAATTAGGATTTGAAAGGCGGATGGTGAGATTGTTTACATATTATGTATTAAGAAGAGTTTAAGATAAGATAAAAAAGTAGGGAAAAAGAATATTATGGCAGAAATTGAAATATGTAAATTGTATTTGGAAAAAACAAAAAAGAAGATTGGAAGAGATTATAAAAATTAATATATAACTATGTTATAAGTTGTATAAGATGTGACCTGGTCAATACTCTGTTCATAAAATATGTATGTTAAAGAAAAATTTAATAAAACTTGTTTTTTTAAAAAAGAGGCAGATCTTCAGACCGGCGGCAGGGGTGGCAGCAATTGTAAAATGACCGCTCTGAAGCTGGGGCAACCTAAGTCTTTGTGCAGGAGTGGTGTTGAACGGAGTGCTGGTACTGGTTGAGTGATTGGCCAACTCACAGGTAAAAGAAAATTTTGAATTGGAACATTAAATGGTGTCCTGGAGCTGAAATGAGCAGCTAATTGGCATTGTCTGGATGGGGAGAAACAGGCTTCGACTCAACTCTTCCAAGACCGAGTGGCTGTGGCTTCCAGCGTCCCGGTATAGCCAGCTGGTGCCATCGCTGGTTATTGGGGGTGAATCATTGGCCCCCATGGAAAGGGCTCACAACTTGGGCGTCGTCCTGGATGCACGGCTGTCTTTAGAAGAGCATACAACGGCCGTGGCCAGGGGGGCTTTCTATCAGGTTCACCTGATACGTCAGTTGCGCCCCTTTCTGGATCGGGACTCCTTACGCACGGTCACTCAAGCACTCGTTACTTCCCATCTGGACTATTGTAACACTCTCTACATGGGGCTCCCCTTGGGGTGCACCCAGAGGCTCCAACTGGTGCAGAATGCAGCCACGTGGGGGATTATGGGAGCGACGGGGTGCTCCCATGTGACGCCTCTCCTGCGTGAGCTGCATTGGCTTCCGGTGGACTTCCGGGTGCACTTCAAGGTGTTGGTGACCACCTTTAAAGTGCTCCATGGCTTAGGGCCGGGGTACTTACGGGACCGCCTTCTGCCACCAATAGCCTCCCACCGGCCAGTTCGCTCCCACAGAGAGGGCCTGATCAGGGTGCCGTCGGCCAGACAATGTTGGCTGGCGACCCCCAGGGGGAGAGCCTTCTCTGTGGCAGCACCTACCCTCTGGAACGATCTACCCCCAGAGATATGTGTGATCCCAGACCTCCAGACTTTTCGTTGGGCCCTTAAAACTTTTTTTTTCAGCTAGCTGGGCTAGCCTGATTCCATGTCGGTTTTAAAGTTGAAATTGATTTTAATTGAAATGTTCTTAAATTATGGGCCAAATCTTATTTAATTATTTTTAAAATTATTTTAACTTTTGTGTACTATGTTTTTACCTGGCTGTTCACTGCCCTGAGTCTGGTTGGAGAAGGACGGTATAAAAATCTAATTAAATAAATAAATAAATAAATAAAATTTGGGAAATTCTATGGAGGGAGAAGAACAAAGAGGAGGCTAAAATACTAAAGCCCAAGAAAGTTTTCGTATTTACAACTGGATTTGGAGAAACTAAAAATAACAAAAGAAAAGAACCCGAGGAAAAGTATTTTTTATGTGGATTTAAAACATTTTTTTTTTATTGAAAAAGTTTTAAAAGTTTTACATACATTTTCTCCCCCCTCCCCAACCGCCCGCCCGACTTCCCAGAGCAAATACAAAATAAAATAGAATACAGCTCAAATTCTCTAAAACTCCATTTCACACTTATCATAATCATAATCAATAAACAAATAGATAAAAGGAAAGCAAGTCTTCTTTCTTCTTATTCCATCTAATTCAACAAAATTAATATCCATTCATAATTACGACAGCTAATAAAACAGTTAAGGATTACCTAATTAAACCTATCTTTACTCAATTTAGCTATTTAATGCTTAACAAATTATTAGGTCTATACAATTTAACAAGATATTTTATAACTTTTTTCGTTGAAAACAAAAGAGAGAGAGAGAGAGAGAAAAAAAAGAAACCCTCATTCAAAAACCCCAAATTTAAAATAAAATGTTATATAAACTCTTCCGTCCTCCACTTTTAAACCATAAAGGTCCAATTATAATTAAAGCACTTAATAAAAAATAATTTTTTTTTGAGTTAAAAAAATAATAATCAAACCTCTTATTAGTTTATCAATACATATTAACAAATCAGCTAAAAACATCATTTATTAACTATATCAAACGTTTAAATTCTTCATACTAGATTAAACCAGTTGCTAATCTTCTTGTCTTCACATCCTCCAACAGCATTTAGAATATCTTCATTCATTTGCATCTACCCACCTAAATAAAAAT
Organism: Ptyas mucosa; assembly: GCA_012654045.1. NCBI lineage: Eukaryota > Metazoa > Chordata > Lepidosauria > Squamata > Colubridae > Ptyas > Ptyas mucosa. The sequence continues at coordinate 845 of WNWU01003988.1, read as the reverse complement.
TGCTTCTTTATATAAAAAAAACCCCCCGAGTGACTTTATAATTGTATTTGAAATAATATTCATCAAATCCAGTCAGAAATTAGATTAATAAATTCATCAAACGTGTTAGGGAAACCACCAGATCAACTGCAGTTGCCCTAGGTCCGTGATGGCGAACCTATGGCACGGGTGCCACAGGTGGCACGCGGAGCCATATCGGTGGGC
>WNWU01003987.1:744-15976 GCA_012654045.1 Ptyas mucosa | reverse complement strand
CCCTCAGCGGCTCCCAGCAACTGAGCAGAAGGCGCTGCCGGCGAGCAAGCAGCCAGCCATGCCGCGGCGGCACTTTGGCTTCCGCTCGTTAGGCACCGGCCGCCTCTCTGCTCAGTTGCTGGGAGCCGCTGAGGGGCAAAAGAGGAGCAGAAGGTGCTGCCGGCGAGCGAGCGAGCAGCCAGCCATGCCGTGGCGGCGCTTTGGCTTCCGCTCGTTAGGCACCGGCCACCTCTCTGCTCAGTTGCTGGGAGCCGCTGAGGGGCAAAAGAGGCACAGAAGGCCCTGCCGGCAAGCGAGCGAGCAGCCAGCCATGTCACGGCGGCGCCTCTCTGCTCAGTTGCTCTCATTCTCTCTCTCTCACTCTCTCTCTGATTCTCTCTGTCTCTTTCTCTCATTCTCTCTTTCATTCTGTCTTTCTCTCCTTTTCATTCTTTGTCTCTTTCTCTGTCTCAGCCCTCGCAAATATACAAAGGCGGAATCCTGATGCCGCACTTACAGCAGAGAGAAGAAGCTGGATTTTGCTTTGTGGAAGCTGGCGTCCGCAATGGAGAGCAAAATCCAGCTGCTCCCCGGACCTGTCACCATTTACCACTCCGAGTCGCAAGCGGCAGGAGAGGAGGGCTGCCTTGCGCCACTGGCTGGCACAAATATACCGAGTCGGAATGCTGTTGCCGCTCCCGCAGCTTCCAGCCATCGCAAATGCCACTTCTTCCCACTTCTGCCACCCCCTCCCCTCCGCCACAACAGCACCATTTATTCCGGATGGCGAGGGCTGAGACAGAGAAAGAGACAAAGAATGAAAGAGAGAATGAGAGAGAGAGAGAGAGAATCAGAATGAGAGAATCAGAATGAGAGAGAAAGAGTGGAGAGAGAGAGAAAAAGGGGGAGAGAGAAAGAGAGAGAGAGTGGGAGTGGGAGAGAGACAGAGAAAGAGGGGGAGAGAGAATGAGAGAGAGTGGGGAGAGAGAGAGAAAGGGGGAGAAAGAATGAGAGAGAAAGTGGGAGAGAGAGAAAATGAGAAAGGGGGAGAAAGAGAATGAGAGAGAGAGTGGGGGAGAGAGAGAGAGAAAGAGGGGGGAGAGAAAGAATGAGAAAGAGAGGGGGAGAGAGAAATGGTGACAAGATAGGGCAAAAACGTAAAATGTGAGGACAGTCGTAAGTTCGAGGACTGGTCACAAGTGCGAGGACCAGGCAAAAATAACATTTTCAGCCCTCTGAGTAGTCCATATGCACAAAAGGACTACCCAGAGGGCTGAAAAAAGTGATTTCTGACAGGTCCTCGCACTTTTGACCGGTCTTCGCACTTATGACTGGTCATCATTTATGCCCATTGTAGCATTCTTAACAACCGTGTCACTCATTTCACAACTGCTTCTCTTCACCATGGTGACAAGATTTTTGTTTTTGTTGATCCTCTTTTCCACTTACAGAGCTAGTTTACTGTTTTTCTTTGAAATCAATATTCAAAAACATTTAACCTACTGATGCCTCAATTAATGTAATTTTATTGGTATCTATTTTTATTTTGAAATTTACCAGTAGCCGCTGCATTTCCCACCCCCAGCTTATACTCAAGTCAATAAGCTTTCCCAGTTTTTTGTGGTAAAATTGTGTGCCTCGGCTTATATTCGGGTCGACTTATACTCGAGTATATACGGTAGTAATACTGCTTTATAAAGCCTTAGTAAGACAACACCTGGAATACTGCCTCCAGTTTTGGTCACCACATTACAAAAAAGATGTTGAGACTTTGGAAAAAGTGCAAAGAAGAGCAACTAAGATAATTAAGGGCCTGGCGACAAAAACATATGAAGAATGGTTGCAGGAATTGGGTATGACTAATCTAGAGAAAAGAAGAACTAGGGGTGACATGATAGAAGTATTCCAATATTTGATGGGCTACTACAAAGAAGAGGGAGTCAGCTTATTTTCCAAAGCACCAGAAGGCAAGACAAGAAGCAATGGATGGAAATTAATCAAGGAGAGAAGCAACCTGGAGTTAAGGAGAAACTTCCTAACAGTGAGGACAATTAACCAGTGGAATAGCTTGCCTTCAGACATAGTAGGTGCTTCATCACTGGAGGTTTTTAAGAAACAACTGGACAGCCATCTATCTGAAATGGTATAGGGTCTCCTGCTTGAACAGGGGGTTGGACTAGAAGACCTCCAAGGTCCCTTCAAGCTCTATTCTGATTTATTGACTGGAAAAAAGATGTCATGGTTCCCATCTTCAAAAAAGGGGGGAACTGTATCCATGAAACTACAGACCCATCAGCCTGACATCAATACCTGGGAAGATCCTGGAAAAAATAATCAAGCAAAAATCTTGTAGTCCACATTTAATAATGAAACCGGTCTATAATTTTTTATCAATTGTAGATCAACATCTTCTTTAGGTATAAGTGTTACATAGGCCTCCCTCCAAGAGTCTGGCATTCTTGCCTTCATTAAAAGTTCATTAAACAGTTCCAGAATTACATTACTCATCACTTCTTGTAGCGTTTTATATAGTTCTGCTGGTAGACCATCCGGTCCTGGTACTTTCCCATTTTTATGTCTTTTAATTGCTTCTGTTATTTCCATCATTGTTACCTTTTCTTCTAACATTCCTTTGTATTGTTCAGTTATTTTAGGTAAATCTGAGTTTTCTAAATATTTTATTATCTCTTCCTCTGAAACTTCTTAGTAATAAAGTTTTTCATAATATTTTTGAATTATTATCTTCTTTTCTATAATGTAATATTTATTTATTTATTTATTTATTATGTAAATTTTTATACCGCCCTTCTCCCGAGGGACTCAGGGCGGTGCATAGCCAGAATAAAACACATATATCCATAAAATTTAAAAACAGTTTAAAATATATTAAATAATTTGGCCCTTATATTAAAAAATAAGAACACCCATTAAAATTCGTTATTTAAGCCAGCCCAGCCTGTTGAAACAGTAAAGTCTTAAGGGCACGGCGAAAGGTGCGTAGGCTTTCTAATCTCCGGGGGCAATTCATTCCAGAGGGCGGGTGCCCCCACAGAGAAGGCTCTCCCCCTGGGGGTCTCCAGTCGACATTGTTTGACCGACGGCACCCTGAGGAGTCCTTCTCTGTGGGAGCGTATTGGCCAGTGGGACGCTATCGGTGGCAGAAAGCGATCTCGTAAGTACCCAGGTCCTAAGCCATGGAGCACTTTAAAGATGGTGACCAGCACCTTGAATCGCACCCGGAAGACCACTGGGAGCCAGTGCAGCTCGCGCAGGAGAGGTGTTACATGGGTGCGCCGTGTCGCTCCCATAATCACCTGCGCGGCCGCATTCTGGACCACTTGGAGCCTCCGAGTGCTCTTCAAGGGGAGCCCCATGTAGAGAGCATTACAGTAGTCCAGACGGGAAGTGACGAGGGCATGAGTGACCGTGCGCAAGGCGTCCCGGTCCAGAAAGGGACGCAACTGGTAAATCAGGCGAACCTGATAAAAAGCCCCCCGGCCACAGCCGTCACATGATCTTCTAGAGACAGCCGTGTATCCAGGAGGACACCCAAGTTGCGAGCCCTCTCTGAGGGGGCCAAGATCTCACCCCCAATAGCCAGCAATGGAACCAGCTGGCTATACTGGGACGCCAGAAACCACAGCCACTCGGTCTTGGAGGGGTTGAGTCTGAGCTTGTTTCTCCCCATCCAGATCTGCATGGCCTCCAGGCACCGGGACATCACGTCAAGGGCATCATTGGGGTGGTCTGGGGTAGAGATGTACATCTGAGTATCATCAGCATACTGATGGAACTTCACCCCAAAACCACAGATGATCTCACCCAGCGGCTTCACATAAATGTTGAACAGGAGGGGCGAGAGGACCGACCCTTGTGGCACCCCACAAAGAAGGCGCCTCGGGGTCGACCTTTGTCCCCCTGCCAACACAGACTGCATATGGTCAGAGAGGAAGTAGGAGAACCACCGCAACACGGTGCCCCCCATTCCTAACCCCTCCAACTGGTGCAGCATGATACCATGGTCGATGGTATCAAAAGCTGCTGAGAGGTCTAATAGGACCAGGACAGGGGAACAACCCCTATCCTGAGCCCTCCAGAGATCATCAACCAATGCAACCAATGTCGTTTCCGTACTGTACCCTGGCCTGAAGCCCGACTAGTATGGATCTAGATAGACAGCTTCATCCAGGTACTGGGGAAGTTGTCGCGCCACCACACTCTCAACAACCTTCGCCACAAAGCACAATAGTTCGCTAATACAGCCGGGTCCAGGGAAGGCTTCTTGAGGAGGGGCCTCACCACCGCCTCTTTCAAGGGGGAGGGGAAGAAACCCTCACTCAAAGAAGCATTAATAATCACCTGGAGCCAGCCTCGTGTGACTGCCCGGAAGGCCAGCATCAACCAGGAGGGACACGGGTCCAATAAACATGTGGCAGTGCTAAGCCTACCCAGAATCTTGTCCATGTCCTTGGGAGTCACAAGGTCAAACTCCTCCCAGATAACACTCTCAAGACCCACCTCTGTCCCCCAATCTGAACCTACTGAATCGGAGTCCAAGCCTTCCCGAATCTGAGCGATTTTGTCATGCAGATATTGCACAAAATCCCCAGACCTACCCTGCAAGGGGTCTTCCTGCGCTCCCAAATGAAGTAAGGAGCGGGTCACCCTAAACAGGGTGGCTGGGTGGTTCTCTGCATATGCAACAAGAGCCACTAGGTAGATCTTAATATGAGACCTCACCAGTGTTCGGTCGGATTAGGAACGGCTGGCTCTCCAGGCGTCTTTTCCGGCGCTTCATCTCCCTCAGCTCCTCAGAAAACCAGGGAGCCAAGTGGGATCGGCACCGGGTCAGAGGCCACAAAGGCACGACGCGGTCCAAAGCTGTAGCAGCTGCCCTATCCCGGGCGGCCGCCATTTCTTCAGTCGAGTCGTGAGCCAGAGCCACAGGGAATGGCCCAAGCTCCGTCAGGAACCTATCCGGTTCCATCAGGTGCCTGGGACGGAACCACCTAGTCGGTTCCATCTCCCTGTGGCGGAGGGTAGCGGCTCGAAAGTCTAGTCGAAGGAGAGAATGATCTGACGATGACAAGGGCTTGATGGCTATATCCCCTATTTCTAGATCATTCAACCACTGACCAGAGACAAAAATCAGGTCCAGAGTGTGTCCCCCCCTCTGAAGAATTTCCCTTCTTCATCTTGTAAATGTTTTATTATTTTCTTCTCCTTCTCTTTTTTTATTTTATATGCTAACCACCTTCCCGGTTTATTTGCATTTTCAAATTTTTTTGTTTAGATGCTCTTTATTTGCTAAAGATTCTTGTTCATTTAAGTTTATTTATTTCATGCTTTTTCAATTCCATTCGCTTCTTAATTGTTTTATTTTGGATATCTTTTTGAAATTCTTTCTCTAAATTTTTATAATCCTCTTCCAATTCTTTCTGTTTTTGTCTTTTCCTTTTTTTTCTTTTTCCCCAAATATGTTATTGCCAGACCTCTAATATAGGCTTTCATCGTGTCCCATACATTCTGAAGTGATGTATCTCCATTTTTATTTATTTTAAAGAAGAACTCTAATTCTTTTTCCATATACTGTTGAAAATCCTTTTCTTTTAATATTGTTGCATTCAAAGTCCACCTTGTCTTTCTCTTTTGTCCTTTCCATATTATTGTCTATGGATTATGACCTGCCCAAATGTTTGGACCAATATTTACTTCTTGTATATTATCTATGAGTTCTGTTGACATCCATACCATAGCTATCCTTGACCACGATAAGTGTCTATTTGAATAAAAAGTATATTGTTTTTCTTTCAAATCCTTTTGTCTCCACATATCTTGAATACTCAGTTCTTCTATCATTGTGAAAAAAGATTTCGGCAATATCTTTCTAGATTTTTTATTTATCTTCATTGTTTTGTAGTCCAAATCCACATCTATTATTGCATTGAAATCACCCATTATACATATGTATTCATAATTCAATTCTAAAATTTTCCTATGTAATCTCCCATAAAATTCTTCTTGTTTTTCATTTGGTGCATACACCGCTATCAAGAGTATTTGTTTAAGATTCATTCTTATTTCCACCATCAAAATCCTGCCTTCTTCATCTTCAAATAAAAATTTAGGTTCTAATTTTTCTTTGATTTTTATTTATTTATTTATTTATTTTTTATTTTGATTTATATGTCGCCCTTCTCCGGAGACTCAGGGCGGCTTACAGTGCGTTAAGCAATAGCCTTCCTACTTTTGTATATTTATACAAAGTCAGCTTATTGCCCCCACAAACCGGGTCCTCATTTTACCCACCTTAGAAAGGATGGAAGGCTGAGTCAACCTTGAGCCTGGTGGGATTCGAACTTGCAGTAATTGCAAGCAGCAGATGTTAATAGATGTTAATAACAGGGTGCTTTAAACCACTGTACTACAGGCTCTTATATATAGAGCTACACCTCTTTTACTTTGTTGGATCAATGAAGTAAATAAGACTCCTAATTTTGGATATTCTAATAATTTTAGGTGTTGTTTTTTAATATGTACTTCTTGTAAACATACAATGTCCATCTTCAAACTATTTAATTTATTCAAAGTTCTATTTCTTTTTATCGTCGAATTCAATCCATTTACATTTATTGATATTGCTTTTATTTCTTCTTCCATATTTTACTTATTACTAGATTTTAATTTCATCGCCCTTGTCTCTCTTTGTTCTATTGGGTCCTTTGATCTTGCTCCTTCTCTTAGTGCTTTTTCTGCTCTTTCATTGCTCCCAAGTCCTCTTCTAATGGTCCACAAAATCGTTCATAAAATAATTTTGCTTTTTCAATGGTATCAAGTCTATGTCTTTGTTCTTGCCACGTCACCAAAATTATTTCAGGTATTAACCATCTGAAATATCCTTTGGATATTAAAAATTTTGTTAGGAACTGATCTTCTCTCCTCAAATCTCTAACTCTTCTGGGTATTTGCCTCAATACCACGGTTTCTTTGTCTTTATGTTTCAGTGCTGTGTCTCTTACTGCTTACAATATCTCTGTTTCTAATGCCTTCTTTGTAAATCTTACATATACTTCTCTCGATAGTTTATTTCTCATTGCATATCTTGTATATACTCTAAAAGCTTCATCAATCTCATTTAAAATCTTTTCTTTGGGATGTTCCAAAATTTCTGTCAGTATCTCAGCAATCACCTCTGGTAAGTTTTCTTGTCAGCGTTCCAAAAAACCCCCGACTCCCAGTAAAGACACTGAAGCAGGCATTTTCCAAAGTTTTCTTTACAAAGTTTTCATGATAGAACAATTGCACAAAATGGACTTTGGGGAGAGATTTGTAAATATCATAAAAACAATTTATGATAGACAATCTGCTAAGATAATGATAAATGGAGAAATGACAGAAAATATTATTATAAAGAAAGGTAAAAGACAACGATGTCCTTTGTCAGGGTTGTTGCAGGAAAAAACGGGACCAGGCCAAGCTCTTCAATGCAGGAAAAAGTTTATTGTGCACGGTTCAAACAGCCCAAAAGCAAACAAACAAGTCTGAACCCCGAAAGGTTCTCCCAGGCACATTTTTATGCAGTCTTAGTACGTATACACATCAGGGAGTGTTACATTTCACACGTAGGAGCTAACCTCCATCAGTCTTACAAACATCAAAGACGGGTGGGAATAATAAACATTTGCTAACATATTCATGTTCTCTGTTCAGGATCCTAAGTCACAACAAAGGGAGATAAGAGGCTGGAAGACGCCTCTAGAGTAATAAAGGAAGCGGCATTTGTTATCTAGGGATATACATGACATTTAGGGTGCCCTAAACAATGAGGAACAGGATACAGTTGTTTTGGGTCACCTCACCCTTTCACAGGAGGCCCCTTCGTCAAATACCTTCGTCATCTCAGCCACCTTTATCGGCACGGAAGAGGGAAGTTAGCCTTAACCAAAGTCTCAGGATTATAATATTTTACATTATAACCAATATCCGAATTTGGGCTACCTCAGGGTGGCATTCAAACCCTGTTCCCCTCCTGGGGTAATTGCACTTAATTAGAGGTGGATCATGGCCTTTCTCTTGAAGCATACTCGATAAGCAAAATAAACCCGAGATATATTCTAAGAAACTCATTTTATTGTAAAGAAAATAAAAAACTCTTACTACCTAATTAGTTACATTTTGGCAGCATTCCTGCCGGACCTCTTGGCATGAGAACAAAGAAGGATAGGAAGAAGATGAAGGAATGCTGACATGCACGGTTAGCTTAGAGATAAGAGTTCTGAGCATCTACGGAAAGTGGCAGAGTTCAAGCACAGCTGGCAAATTAAAAAACGCAGTGACATCCTTTATCTCCGTTGTTGTTTATTTTGACATTAGAAGTCCTAAATAGAAAAACCAAGCGAAATGAACAGATAAAAGGGATGAAAATTAAAAAAGAAGAGTACAAATTGCAAGCTTTTGCTGATGATTTAGTATACATTTTAGAAGAACCTCAAACAACAGGCCCTAAATTATTAGAACAAATAGAGAGTTATGGGAAGGTCTCTGGTCTAAAAATAAACAAAGAAAAAATGAAAAATTTGGTGAAAAATATTACAGAAAAGCAAAAAAGAGAGATAAAAGAGAAATTAGATATACAAGTTGTGAAAAAAGTTAAATATCTGGGTGTACACTTAACATCAAGATGTGCAACGATAAAAGAGAATAACTATTATAAATTAAAATAACAAATTGAGAAAGACTTGGAGAAATGGAAAAATCTTCAACTGTCATTTATGGGAAGGGTTGCAATAATAAAGATGAATATATTACCAAGACTATTATTTCTATTCCAGGCAGTACTGATAAAAATTGAAAAGACTTATTTTCAATTTCTTAATAAGATAACAAGGAAATTTATATGGCAAGGGAAAAAAGCAAGAATAAGTATGAAAATGTTGCAGGATACGAGACTACGTGGAGGATTTGGACTGCCGAATTGGGAATTATACTACCAAGCAGCAGCATTGACTTGGATGAAGGAATGGATTGAATTAAGAAATATTAGACTATTAACATTGGAAGGTCATGACTTATAATTGGGATGGCATACATTTCTATGATATGGTAGAAGTAAGATACACACATACTTTCATAGACATTAAATAATAATAATAATAATAATAATAATAATAATAATAATAATAATAATAATTTAATTTAATTTGTATCCCACCCTTCTCCCAGAAGGGACTCAGGGCGGTGGACAGCCAGAATTAAAATACATACAATACAAAAATTAAGATAAATTAAAAGATATTAAATCGATCGGCCTCCCAATTTAAAACCCCAAATCTATAAAATTCAAAATCCCAATTTAAAACCATTTAAGCTAGGCCGGCTTGCTGGAATAAGTAAGTCTTCAGGGCTTTGCGGAAGGTACGAAGGTCCGGGATCAGTCTTATTCCAGGAGGTAGCTCATTCCATAGGGCGGGTGCCCCCACAGAGAAGGCTCTCCCCCTGGGGGCCGCCAGCCGACATTGCTTGACTGATGGCACCCTGAGGAGGCCCTCTCTGTGAGAGCGTATTGGCCGGTGGGAGGTTATCGGTGGCAGCAGGCGGTCTCGTAAGTACCCTGGCCCTAAGCCATGGAGCGCTTTAAAGGTGAGAACCAATACCTTAAAGCGCACCCGGAAGACCAACGGGAGCCAATGCAGCTCGCGCAGGAGAGGCGTTACATGGGAGCGCCCCGTCGCTCCCATAATCACCTGCGCGGCCGCATTCTGGACCACTTGGAGCCTCCGGGTGCTCCTCAAGGGGAGCCCCATGTAGAGAGCATTGCAGTAGTCCAGGCGAGATGTAACGAGGGCATGAGTGACCATGCATAAGGAGTCCCGATCCAGAAAGGGGCGCAACTGGCATATCAGGCGAACCTGATAAAAAGCCCTCCTGGCCACGGCCGTCATGTGCTCTTCTAAAGACAGCCGTGTGTCCAGGAGGATGCCCAAGTTGCGAGCTCCCTCTGTAGGGGCCAATAACTCGCCCCCAATAGCCAGCGATGGCACCAGCTGGCTATATCGGGACGCCGGTATTCACAGCCACTCGGTCTTGGAAGGGTTGAGTTGAAGCCTGTTCCTCCCCATCCAGACCCACACGGCCTCCAGACACTGGGACATCACTTCGAGGGCATCATTGGGGTGGTCTGGGGTGGAAATGTACAGCTGAGTATCATCAGCGTACAGATGACATTGCACCCCAAAACCACGGATGATCTCACCCAGCGGCTTCACATAAATGTTGAACAGGAGTGGCAATTTTAATTATACTATAGAACTGGAGAGATGGGAAACAATGTTCTCGGCCTGTCGTCCCGCCCGAGCTTGATGTGAAAAAACGACTCCACACTTTAAGAAGGAGTAGCCAGAACTCTTTACTGGAACACAGCCAAAAGCAGCAAGGCAAAGTAACGAACAAGCCGGAAAAATTAATAAAGTCAGCGCTACCGGAGGCAGCCAGGTGGTGCTATATATCTGAACTTGGCATAAAGCAAACCTAACATCCAGCAAATAAAAGAACCTCGGGACATTCCCCTCCCTCCACAGCTGTTTGGCAGTACCGCGCCTCTGTTCACGTCACAGAAGCGCGTTTAGGAAAACGTTAACAGCCACGCCTCCCTGCCGTTGTCTCCGCTGCTCCTGGCTTTGTTTGTAGCTGCCTCCTGCTGTGAAGTGCCGTTGTGAGTGTCGCTGTAACTCTGTAAGTCCGACAGCTCTGGCTGCGTTCTGCCTTTTCTAATCTCCGTCCCCCCCCATAAGTGATGGCGAGCCTGTTCACGGCTCGACAGTCGGCTCCTCTTTCACCAGGACCCACTCTGGAAGAGGCAAAACAAACAGATTAAGTTACAAGTAAGGTTGATATTACGGGCCCGGCCTCCCTGGGTGGTGACGGTGGTAATGTCGAACCAGGCGCTCGGCCTGTACATCCGACGCAACCACCCAAGAAGCTTGAGCTAGCGGGTAGCCCTTCCATCGTACTAAATATTGGAGCTTTCCTCTACGGATTCGAGAATCCAATATTTTATCAATCTCGTAGTAGTCAGCATGGCTAGGTCCTGGAGGGATAGGGCTGGACCCTACTTTGTCTACGGACACGGGTTTTAAAAGACTGCAATGGAATACGGATTTATCCGACCAAGTAGCCTGGGTAGGTGTAGCCTGACTGTCACTGGATTGAGGACCTGTGTAATCGGAAACGGGCCTATGTATTTCGGACCAAGCTTTCTACTAGGTAGGTGTAGATGTAGATATTTGGTGGATAGGAAAACCCGGTCCCCGATTGCAAACGGTTTGGGGTTCGTTCGTTTCTTATCTATATATGTTTTGTATTCCTTAGCCGCTCGTCTAAGTGTCTCCTTTACGGTTTGCCATGTTTGTTGGATTCTTCTAGCCCACTCCTGGGGTGTGGTGGGGTTTGACGATGGTGGCTCGACTTCTGGTATGGCATAAAACTGTTGGCCATACACTATCTGGAAAGGTGACAGTCCAGTGCTTCGATGACAGATGTTGTTATACGCTACTTCGGCGAATGGGATAAGAGCTGCCCAGTCTGTCTGTTGATAACTCACGTAACAACGTAAAAATCTCTCTACGGCGGCATTAGCTCTTTCGGCTGCCCCGTTCGTGCTGGGATGAAATGCCGAACTCAAACCTTGCGTAGATCCTATACGCTGAAGAAACCCTCTCCAGAATTTCGCCGTGAATTGAACTCCCCGATCTGATATGATGCGCTTTGGAACTCCGTGTAACCGATAGATGTGTTTCACGAACATGTCGACTAACCGGCGAGCGGATGGAAGACCCCGGCAAGGAACAAAATGTGCTTGCTTGGAGAAGAAGTCCACGACTGTCCATATTATGGTATATCCATTACTGGAAGGGAGGTCCACAATAAAGTCCATTGCCAGTTCCTCCCAGGGTCGGCTTGGATCGGCTACAGGTTGTAAGAGTCCTATAGGTTTCCCAGACCACGGTTTGGCGGATGCACAGACCGAACATTTCCTTACGTACTGCTCGATCTCTTTCCGCATTTTAGGCCACCAAAATTGGCGTCTCACTAAATGAAGGGTTTTTAGAAACCCGAAATGGCCTGCTACTTTCTCATCGTGGCATCGTCGCAACACTGTTGACCTCAGCGTTGGTGGAATGTACATCCTATCACCAAACCAGGCTAAACCATCTCGTAAAGTCAGTGCCGCCCGGTTGTGTGCCAGCCACGTATCTTGTTGAAGCGCCGTTTGTAGTTCGTGTAGGAATGGCGATTCCGTCTGCAATGCAGCCACCGCCCCTGTAACAAGCGATGTAGTGGCTGGGATTAAAGGCTCCACCACCTCCTCCCGTTGACTATGGTACTGCGGCATCCGTGAAAGGGCATCAGCCAAGAAGTTTCTGCCTGCTGGGATGTGTCGTAGTTGAAATCGAAACCTCCGGAAATACTGCGCCCATCTCAGTTGTTTAGGGGACAGACGCCGTGGTGTCTGCAGAACCTCAAGGTTTTTATGGTCTGTCCAAACTTCAAACGGCTTTGCTGCTCCTTCCAAGAGATGACGCCATGTTGTGAGAGCCCACCGTACCGCGTAGGCTTCTTTCTCCCATATTGCCCAGCTTCGTTCTGTCGCACTGAATTTCTTAGATGTGTAGGCACACGGGCGCATCTGACCTTGTTGGTCCTTCTGCAGCAATATTGCTCCTACCGCTACATCGCTAGCGTCCACCTGTACTACAAATGCCTGTGTTAAGTCAGGATGTTGTAGGATTGGCTCCTGAACAAAAAGATGCTTAAGCTGTTCAAAAGCTGTTTGGCATGAGGCAGTCCAAGGCAATTTTTGTGTGGGCTTGGCCCTCCCTCCGACGGACTTGGTGCGCAACAAGTCTGTCAACGGTAATGCAATGGAAGCAAAGGCTGGAACAAATTGACGATAAAAATTAGCGAAGCCTAAAAAACTTTGAAGTTGTTTCCTGGTTTTGGGGGGTTGCCATTCGACGATCGTCTTCACTTTATTTGGGTCCATCTCTACCCCCTCCGCCGATATCCGGTACCCCAAATAGTCTATTTTTGTTTTATGGAACTCACACTTAGACAACTTCACGAACAGCTTTGCCGCTAGCAATTTCTCTAGCACCTGCCGCACCAACGCCGTGTGTTCTGTTATATCCCGTGTATAAATTAGGATATCATCAAGATAGACAAGAACGCCTCGGTATAAATGTTCGTGTAAAACCTCGTTGATGAGTTGCATAAACACCGCAGGGGCGCCTTGCAGACCGAACGGCATAACTCTGTATTGGTAACTGCCCAGGGGACAGTTGAAGGTGGTCTTCCACTCGTCCCCTGGTTTTATTCGCACACGGTAATAAGCTTCACGCAAATCAAGTTTAGTGAATATCCGCCCAGTAGACAGTGCAGCCAGTAGATCTTTCATTAGCGGAATCGGGTATATTGGCTCCACACTGACGGCATTCAAGCCACGAAAATCCACACAAAGGCGTAGCCCTCCATCTTTTTTCTCAGGGAAAAACACAGGTGCTGCCATCTTCGCCCTACTGGCCGTGATGAACCCTCGTTTTAAATTTTTATCTATATACTGTCGCAACTCTGCTAATTCTGGTTGGGTCATGGAATACATACGAGGTTTAGGGAACGTGGCCCCAGGCAATAACTCGATGGCGCAATCGGTGGGTCTATGGGGCGGCAATGCTTCGCATTCCTCCTCGTCAAACACTGCTGCCAGATCGTGATAGACAGCTGGATACAATTGTTGTGTTGACCCTTCCATCGACCTATAACTCTCCTCCCTGGCCTCTGCTGGTTGGGAAGAACCTCCTATACGGCCTGAGTTCTGTGCTGCTGACCTCAGCGGGATTCGTAGTTTCCGAAACCCATCCTCCCACCAAATGTGTGGCTGACACCTGTCTAACCAGGTAAGACCTAGTATAACGGGCTCTATCATATGGTCCACAACAATAAATTGGATGGTTTCTTGATGGTCCCCAATCTCTAGGAACATTGTTTCGGTAACCTGTGTGGCCGGAGCCCCCCCCAGCAAGGACCCATCCATTTGCTCGAATTTCACCGGGTTCTGTAATGGTCTTACTTGTACCCCCAAAGCGGTAGCCACCGTTTTGCGAATAAGACAGCGGGTACAGCCCGTATCCACCAAAGCCCCATACTGTAGGCCAGTCGGACACTTACGATTACGAAGAACCACAGGTATCACAAAAGGACATACAGACTCGCTCACCATAGGATCTTCCGGGTCCTCATCATCACTATCTCCCGACACCACAGGAAACTTACTCGCAGACGACGCCGAGTTGTACTTTTGCGCCTTCCGGACTTCCTGTTGGTCTGTGGACCCTTGGACAGCTTGGGTTCGGTCTGAGGCCACGACACGTCCTGCTCCTTTCGGAACAATCCCCATTCTTGCCGCCTGTGGTTTGGATTGGGTACGAGGAACTGGAAGGAGGCAATCCGCTGCTCGATGACCCACTCGGTTGCAACGGAAACACCGGAATGACGGCTGTGGCATTCTAGCAACCGGAAGGACGTCGGATGGACGATCCGAACGCCGGACCACTGGGACGTTGTCTGGCACCGCCTCAGACGGCACCTTCCTTTGCTAACAAAAGAGTCCACGCGAGGACGAAATTCTTGAAGGGAGATGTCCAGCTCTATGGCGGCCTTAAACCAGACGGACAAGCGAGGCGGCAACCCGCGATAGGCACAAGCCTGCCTCAACTCGCGGTCCAGCCCCATTCGAAATTGCTGTACCAGCATACGTTCCGGCCAGTCCACCAGACGACTGGCTAATTTGCGGAAACTGTGCACATAATCCTTCGCAGGCGAGCCTTTTTGCCTAAGCGCCATCAGTTCTCCCTCCGCCACTTGAACACTCGATTCATCTTCAAACACCACACGCAGAGCTTCCAAAAATCTTCCCACGTCCACAAGCTCACGGGCATGATGCCTATGTAACCCAGCCACCCAGTCTGCGGCCTCTCCCGTTAACACCGCCATTATATCCACAATCATGGCCCATTGCGAAGCATACAGGTGGCCAAAATGATCGAGGTGGTTGAGAACCTGACTCAAGAACAGAGCCACTCGATCTGAGCTGCCGTCAAACGAAGCCCGTAATGGAGGTGGACCCCATTGATAGGGAGGTTGACCCCATTGAGGCGGAGGCAACCAGGGACCTTGCCCCGGGGCCCATGCTGGTCCA